>CAHIKZ030001861.1:100000-120000 GCA_903632075.3 Acanthosepion pharaonis
TTGGTCAGAAAAAATACCAGCATGCTTTTGTGTGCTCTCCTAAAAAAGTTGGGGAGTGTGGTGTTTTTGCATCATTTCCATTGTATTAGAACCAACAATATTCTCGTAAGTACATTTGGTGAAAGAAGAATTTATTTGACTCAAAAATACTTATTTTTATCGACTTAGTATCTTTGTTATTTCACTTAATGCATTGATTGATCACATAACATAAATAATGCACAGTGCAAATTACATGGAAAAATTAAGTATATTTAGCTAATAACACTGTATCAGTTTCCCTACTGATGCACCTCCTCGTATAGATACAAAATGTATTGTTTAAAATAGAAATATTCGATAGAGTTAGGTGGCCAATATCAGAGATAGAGCATTTATAGATAGCGACAATATGAATAGTGATTCACAGTTTCACACTTCAATAACATCTTCGAACCACGTGTCTCTAGTCCTTTAACGGGCTGTATAGAGAGAGGACCGCGTATATATAAGTCACTAGGGAATTAAAAGAAACGAACAACGAAGAATTATGCTCTTCTCCGTTTCTTTCGTGTAGAGTTAATGCTGAATGATCTTTTTGAACGTTACCTCTAAACTGTTAATTTATGCTGGTTGAGTATTTGGAGGAAGTGTGTATATAAATAAGCTAGATTTATTTACGGTCGTGTTGTCCCCACATTGTTTATATATATATATATATATATATATATATATATATATATATATATATATATATATATTCATTTTTGTATATTTTTCTTCCGTGTATATTTCTTTGGTTCACAGTTTTAATATTTTAGATAAAGGTTAAATTTAGGTTACGGGATTTCATTTAATATTTTTGGTGATGATGTGATTGTAAGGAGCGTATAAAAAATTAGTTTCCGTGCCTGCATTAGAAATTATCTCTGATCTTTTGTTTAGGAGCTTATCTTCTTCAAAGATTATTATCGTTATTTTCTCCTTGAGGCAAAGATTACTTCGTATTGACTAGTAAGCTAGTGTTGATTTTCTTATTCCCTCCGCCATTTTTTGGTGTGTTTTAGGTTTGTGATTTTGAGTTACCTACATGCTTTGATAGTGTTGTGCTGTTTCTGGATTTTCTGTTGCAAAATCATGTTTATATATATATATATATATATATATATATATATATATATATGTACAATAGTTTTGACTTTTGTAAAATAATTGATTTCCTGTGTCATAATTCGATGAACTTTTATTATAAAATTCTTGAAGAAGCTTTAATTCAGTTTATTTTTTTCAAATGGCTCCCTCAAGACAAACTTTCTGGAACTTGCTACAACTTTTTTGATCCTTCTAAAAATTTCTAGAGCCTTCTAGAAATTTCGGGAAGTTTATTACGTGTATTTTGTGGGACTATATAAGCGTAGACACCGGTTTGGTTGTCATTTAGATGAGACGAATAGGAAAAGTATGTTATGTTTGTGATAATTTTTTTCGTTTCAGAGAATATAAGCTTCCTGATTGAGAAACGCTGATTAAGTTGTTAAAAGATCTTCAAGTATTCATTTTATAACATTAATGTCTCATAAATAGTGAATCTACCACTGAAAGTATCAAGAAGATCTGGACAAAGAATCTCATACGATTTCTAGAATCACATAAGAAAAGTAGAACTGTTCCACTAGAACAATCACTAGAATACCATTCAAAATCCAAATTGTTGGTCGCTATCCGTTCCTTGGAACATTCATCAAAGGAAGGAAAGTACGTATAAATGAAATCGCTAAAGTAGTACCAAGTTTAAGGAAATTTTCCCAAATTTATCAACTCAAGTCAGACAAGCAAAACTGGATCATGAATTGAACACCTACGATGAATTTGTGAAACAGGCAGAATATGATCCATTGAATGAAACTTTTGACACCCCAAAAGAAAATGTTGAATAGTACGATAGATGCGACAGATCATTTTCAGATCGAAAGTAATGGAGATGTTTGATACTGGAAAAACTGCAAGTTTTCAAATATTCATCCATTCAAAAAAAGAAAAGTAATCTTGAAGCGAACCTCAACTGCAGTAGCAAGAACAACAACAATAACTTCAACTTTGGGATAAACAACTGAATCAGTGACACAATCAAAGAGTGAATATGAAGAGTCCGAATGTTGGGAAGAACAATCCACAAGAAAAAGGAAGAAGCATAGCAAAACAAAAATAACATCAATGGCAAATTGAAAAATAGAGCTTCTGAAATATTTTAACTTTTTACTCTTATTGCATATACGTTAAAATCAGATTTTCGGTTTGCGGTGACCTTTCAAGAACTAAAACAAATTAATCCCTTTTTCATTAGTTTTGAATAAAATTTCATCGATTTATGACACAGGATCATAGGCTTATAAAAAGACATAAGCCTAACACACACACACATATATATGGAAAACGTGAACTTGTATGTAAGCATAGCTAGTGTGTGTGTGTGTGTGTGTGTGTGTTATGACTTTTCAGAAACATCTCTTGATTTTAGTACGACATCATTTTTTTCAGATTGTTCTCTTGACTAAAACATCTCCCATTTTTTTTTATCGGCAGTTACAATCGGATATTACTTTAATCTCCAAGCCCAGAGCTAGTAGTTGTAAACTAGACGAAACGAACGTGTCAGATAATGGATTTTGTTCTTCTTGCAGATAGGTTAAATCTAACAGAAAATCCAAAGCTTGATAACTATTGCAACCTTGCCACAGAGCTGAAGCAATTGTAGACCCTGAAGGTGACAGTCATAGTAATTATTATCAGGAGGTTGGGAATATTTCCGAAGAGCTTAGAAGTATTCACTAGGAATTAGAGAACAAGAGAAGAATTCAAATCATCCGGACGACAGTACTTCTAAAATCCGCTAGAATACTGAGGAGACTCTCCTAATACTGTGGAGAGTTACTGTCACGTGGACTCCAGTGAAAACCGTTAGTTATTATTCGTGTGAAACCCCAGTGTAAATAATAATGATAATAGAGAAAGAATTCTCTCCATAACTGAAAAAGAGGTTTGTTTAAACAAGCTTTTCAAAATTGCGCATTTCTTCTCCTATTAATAGAACATTTGGTATCTTCGAGTCAGTAACTATTTTAGGACTTTTTCTCTTTAGCTGCATACGAAGTGGATTGAATCGCAGAGCGCTCCCATGCAGGAAGCAGCTAAATGAAAACATTTTGAAACTTCCTTTCTTGCATTCACTGTAATTATAACAGCCGTAGAATACAGTGTTTCAAAGAAGGATAAAAAAAAACATATATGGTAATTACATAAATTAAACTCATAAATCAATAACATTAGTTTAGGCCAGCTGATCGGTGAAGTGGCGTTCGATAAGATCATATGATAATTCTCATTTTCACTGATTTAGGAATTCTGATATTCTCATATAAAATGAATGGCTGATTCGTGAATAAAATTGTTTTTATGAGTTCTTTGAACTGTCATCATATAGTTCAGTTCATTTTAACTACCCTTCCTTACAGATTACTAATTTACCTTGAAGTAAACATTAAATATGACTAACATCAATTGGTTTTTAACCAACCATCAAAAAAGTCGTTGGCGCATGCGTATTTCCCATTATCATAGGTAACGTATTGAATTATTCTGCCTTTTAAATTTAAAAAAATGCTTTTATACAAATTACAGTATCGTCATTTCGCATGCCGACCTTTAGAAATTAGCAAGAGACAAAGATTGTATATTCTTTATTAGAATATTAAAAATATAGTAAACTGGAAAAAGATAAAAAATCGATTTAAAAAGTGGTTAAGATCATTCTATCAATCCATTTAACTATCATTCTAACATTCTATCAATCCATTTAACTCAATATATTCGCGATGGAACGCTGTTATATATTACAACTATAAAAAGAGGGCTCTTACAGCGTACATAGAGAAACAGTTTCGTAAAAAGGTTTAGGAGTTAATTATCGAGAATTATATATAAAAAGACAAAGTAAATTTCGTATAAGGAAAAGTAGAGATAAAAAGAGAAAAAGAAAAGACATCATGTAGGAGAAAAGGTTGGTAATCATGATAGTTGCTTTCTCGCAGAGAGATAAGTATCTTTTTAACTAAGTGGGTAGATTGGTGTTATATCGAATAGAAAGAAGAACAGAGGAAGAACAGCAACAATAGCAACAAGATGATAATGTTGAAGAAGAAGAAGAAGAAGAAGAAAATAATATGAAAAAATTAAACTAAAAAAGTAATTATCTCTATGTAAGTATTTATATTATCGTGAGATACTTGGAGCTTATTTTCTGACTTTAATTATAATAATAATTGTAATTGTTATATAAGATATTGTATAGCATCAAGGCAGAGGGAAAATTATTGAAAACACAAATAAAAACGGAATAATAAGATCGATAATTAACCAGAAAAATTATATGTGATTAGATCGGTTGATCGGTGAAGTAGTCTTTGATTAGATTATACGCCAACGCCCATCTTGGTTGATTTGTTACTGGATTTCTTCACACGTCGACAATGGCCATAGTCCATTCCTTTCTCGGTATGACACTCGAAGCCCTTGTTACATGGGCAAATATGGAGGACGTCTTCAGGCATACAGAATTCGCCTTCTCTGCGCATGCGTTTGCAAGCCAACTTATAAGCAGCTTTCTGTCCTTTGTACTGCGGTCTGTAGGCGATGATCTACAAAGAGAGAAAGAAAATGAATATTTACTTAATTATACTGACTAAATTTATTTATGCATTTTGAAGTATGAAAAAAATCAAATTCACGTAAATTTATTGAACATCTCAACAAGAACAACCTCCTGAGCGATAACCAGTATGGATTTCGCTCTACTAGCTAATGTCTTAACTGTCGTATCTCACAAAATCAACTAGACAATAAATTAATCACGAGGACCATCGACCGAGATATATTAAAGGTCTTAGTCAAAGTGTGTCATCGGGGGCTGCTATATGAACTGTCCAGGTTGGTAATCTCTGGAAATGATTTCTCAATTATCAATTCCTTCCTAACAGGTAAGTCCCTGGAGGTCGTTGTGAATGATATCAATGCAGGCGTTTCTCGCGGTTCTGCCCTCTTTCTGCTCTATGTTAATGACCTGCCTAAGAATATACTCCGGTCTTTAGTGAATATCTATGCGGATGACACAAAAGTTTATAGGTGCACCCCACCAAAATCTGGATGGTCAGAACCTGACAGCCGATCTCGCCTCGGACTTCGCTTAATGTGGGAAGGAGTGTCATGTAAAATTCAATACACCCCAAACCAAACCAAACCAAACCAAACCAAACCAAACCAAACCAGTAACGTTCCACCACAACCGAGCAGACCTTTTCACCTGTCATGATGGAAGAGTATTCTGTCAAGGAGGCACCTTGCCTTGAACGTCCATTTGGAAGTCAAGATCATCCCAGGCCTCTACGCGAAGTCCAGTCAATTTCTTGGGGTTGATATATATGGTATCTGGATTTTGTTTTTACTGAGACATAATTTTTACTCAGTGTCTTCTCACAGTTGCACTGAATTGCAAGTTGAGATTTCTCACTTTGGACATTCAAGACTTTGGAATCCGTTCTGTAGCGGACATTAAGATAATCTGTTTTGAAGCGGACGAACTTTAAGATAATTTTCTTCGTCCGTTCCAAAGCCTCGCGTGTCATTTTAACCAACCACTACAACACTTGACACGACATTGTGCCGGTTTTAACGATGCTTAACAATAAATCTGCTTTTAATACAGCACATGAATCGTTCAAATCCAGCACATGAATGATATCCAAAAACGAATTACCAGGTTTCTGGCATTTTGATAATGTCGATTTTTCTTGCAATGGATTGCTCCTCCTCTTGGGAATGTTCACTAAAACCTGCACAATAATGTCTAATAGAACGGACGAAACTTTCCAATATGTGGTTCATCTACTTCTAACAATTATTACCAAAGAAATATGAACGTACACTTCGTGTAACAGTCCGGTCGAAAATAATCACCGTGCAGTGTTTTATGACGACTCTTTTTTACCAAATACGGATATGCGGGTGGTGTAATAGATTTTAATAGAAAACTGGAGAGTAGATTTGAATTCCAGTCGGCCTCATTATATTCAGTTACGCACAAATAACCTTGGGAAAGTTATGGATTTATCTCCTCTCCCATTTATGGGTTAAATAGTAAGATTTGGATTTGGAAAATCATTGTTATTCTAAATAAAACTTTTAATGCAATATTCACTCGCAAAAAAACATTATTCTTTCGATCCAAAATATATTTCGGCTTTACAATAATTCACAAAGTGTTGATAAACCGTAAAAAGCAAACAAATCAATAATTTATACCAAATGTGCAGACTGGAATATTCATGCCATTTGGGAATCTTGCAACTTATAAAAAGAGTGTGTCTCTTCAAATAAATGTTCCATCGAGAATTTCTGTATAAATTTAAAACAGCTGCCGATTCGGATACGAGTGTCGGAAAATGTTTTGAAAAATAATATCTTGCTGCACCAAATAAATACTGTCCCGGGATTTTTGGAATTGTACGAATAGAAAAATAGAAGAGGTTTAAACATTTTCAAAGATGTGTTCAAATAAAGCGCAAAAACATCCCTCTGTCCATTACAAACAAACAAACAAACAAACAAATATATCGTCCAAGAATCACACAAAATTCAGCTATTGTATATAACTTATCTAAAACTGTCCATATTTTCCAAATATAGTATTAATTCGGCAAATGAGTTTCTTGAAATACTGCACTTACTCGACCGTTTTGAATAACGTCTTGAGTAGCATGGGTGTAGTGTGAGCGGGCACTATTCAACTTGAATGGCTGAAGAGTACATTGCCTTTACAGAGATGTCAGCAAAAGAATTCTAGCTGTACATGTATAGGTTCCATAAATGCTAACGTCAAACGTCATTTGTAACTTTTGGTAGCCCACGCTAATTTCAAGGATTTATGTTCTGTGTCATGGGCTCTTTAGGTTCACGGAAATTTCCTCTCTCAGCGAAATTTACCCCCCCCCCTACCACTTCCAGGATCACTTTCGTGACGTTACGAAATAAATTAATTTGCACATTTATACATTCTTGTTTTCCTGTTAGTTTCATCCTAGTTTCTTTGTCGTCATTTCTATGAACGCCCTTTCAATTTTTAATTATTCTGATCTTCCATAGGTTGTTTAAAAAACTCCTTTCTTTTAATTTTTTATTAGATCAAACGTCCCCCTCTCACTATTCTATCTCTCTCTTCATGCAGATCTATCTATCTATCTATCTATCTATCTATCTATCTATCTATCTATCTATCTATCTATTTCCGCCTTTCTACCTTTGAAATACACAAACGCACAATAATAATCTGCCATGCAGAGGAAATGAGACGACCGCAAAGGGAAGTAAAAAAAGAAAGAAATGCCAGTTGTTGTCTGAAAATAATTCACGAAATAAGTAGGCATTATTTCCTGTTTTATTCTGGCTGATATTCCAATCGTTCCGTCTCAGCAGGTTGCAAGACATACAGTCGACTTGTTCTACACGTTGCCATGCTGACAAGTCTGGCAAAATTTCTATTACCAAAAGCAGAGTAGTACGCGGATTTCTCGGGCATTTGTAACATGGCCAACAAAACGATTCTACCCGACGCATTCTCATTTTATTAATATATATTTGAAAGATGGAGATTGCAAAAGGCACCACTTAAATACAAGGTTAAAAGCTGATATATATACTCACACACATATATGTACTTACACTCACATACAGAATAATAAATATACATATTTTCCTCAGCTTTTGGTACAACCCTGACTTTCATGCACATCATTTACAATATTTTATACTTATATATATTATATATATATATATATATATATATATATATATATATATATATATATATATATATATATATATATATGCATGTTTCGTTAAAAACGACAGACAAGGTACTACAGTTGAGCTTTTTATTTAATTTTTCTTGTGTTCTGACAAGAGCTTTCTTTTCTGGACAAAGAGTGTGTAAGAACTGTCCGAATGTTCTGTGTTTCCGAGCGCTTTTTTTAGTTAATAAGTGGATGCAGTTATTAACTGCATCCACTTGCAAAAAAAGACTAAAAATAATGGAAGCTCTAATAATAAAAAAGAAAAAGCCAACTCTTAACAATATCAACTATGAACAAAGCCACAATGTGCTAACCGTATTCGGAAACTAAAACATCACTACCACACACTGAACATACATAGAACACACTCTACTAAGCTGATAATTGAACCATCCTTGATAATGGCTAAAGGTTTGGCCGAAAGCGCTCGGAAACACAGAACATTCGGACAGTTCTTACACACTCTTTGTCCAGAAAAGAAAGCTCTTGTCAGAACACAAGAAAAATTAAATAAAAAGCTCAACTGTAGTACCTTGTCTGTCGTTTTTAACGAAACATGCATAAAGGAAGGATTGCTGCCTAAATATACAAATATATATATATATATATATATATATATATATATATATATAAAAGTATAAAATATTATAAATGATGTGCATGAAACTCAGAGTTGTACCAAAAGCGGAGGAAAATGTGTATATTTATTATTAATACTTGTATATATATATATATATATATATATATATATATATATATATATATATATATATATATATATATCTGCTTGTATTTAAATGGTGCCTTTTGCAATCTCCATCTTACAAATATATATATATATATATATATATATATATATATATATATATATATATGTGTGTGTGTGTGTGTGTGTGTGTGTGTGTGTGTGTTTTAAACATGTGTGCATATGTGTGTGGGTGTATGTTAAAAAATATAGTTTTATGGTATGCTATATTTATGGGTTAAAGTGATCAGTATCAAGGATAGATTGTATATAAATATAAAAATGGACACTGAGGTTAACACCCAGCGGCAACGTATTTCATGCTTGAACGCAATCGTCACGGCCTGACGAATGCGTGTAAGCATGAAAAAGACTGTTGTGGCTGAATGTTGGCATTAATATCCAATATGAGTATAGAAAGTTGAAAAATCATGTCTCGAGAATCCCTCAAGATGCAAGATTACTGATTCTGTTTGTTGTATGGACGTGCAAGAAGGAAGTAAGCCGTGTAGATTATGAAGATATGTAGAATAGATAACGGTTAATACTGGACTTGAAGAGATTAAGAGCGTAATGACTGGAAAGTATCCTCTCAGGAGTCTGTTTCAAAAGGATGCTCCTCCGATCATTAAAGTATTAAGATCTTCAAGTCTAGGGTCAACTGTTATCTATCATACATATATTGTACTTTTGACCATTTCTTTTTTACGTCTACGCAAAAACTCCATATGGTAAGCCTCTATCTTAAGTGTGTCTTGAGCCTTCATTTGGTAAACATTTATATATATATATATATATATATATATATATATATATATATATATATATATATATATATATATATATATATATATAAATGAAGAAATATAGTTTTAAGGTATGCTATATTTATTGGATAAAGTGCTCAATATCAGAGATAGAGCGTGTGTAAATATAAAAGTGAACATTGAAGTCAACACTTAGAGGCGGCATGCTGTTTCATGCTAGACGCAATCCTCAGGCCTATATATATATATATATATATATGTGTGTGTGTGTGTGTGTGTGTGCGCGTGCGTACGTATATGTATGCCTATTTATAAGGGATGGTGAAAAGGATTTAAAAATTAAAAGCATTCTTCTACTTCTATATTCCATCTCTTTTCTGGACGTGAGCAATCACGGTTCTCCTTAACTTCTTTTTCTTTGTAGCTTTTGTCCTTTTGTTATTCTTCCTAGTTCATGTTCTGCCAACCATTTATTCAATCTCGTTAGGCAGGGTTTATTCACTGTTTTCCTCTGTCCTCCTTTCAATTGTTTCTTTTTGATTTTAGGCATAAGTTTCCATTTTGCTTCTATTTTCATTAAAACTCATTCGTTGCTCAGATGTTCAGTCTATTTGATCTATACCCTGGAATACCGTGCGGCCTCTTAATGCTGTAATTAGATTATTTGGGTCTTGGTATGCAACAGTAATGTTTATATACGTACATTATATGTTTCATAAGGTTGACATAACCCAATGTGATGGTGGGGACAAGATCCCACTGTCTATAAAATGTTTCCGTGACATGCGTCTCAAATAGCCTCTGACAACTAAGTTCAGCTCCAAGGAGAATAGGCAAAAGCGAACAACTGGTGCTACATAACCAGTTTCGGGTAGATGAAGTTCGACAGTCCAGAAAGGCAGTCCATCTAGGGGAATGAAAACACTGATTTTAAATTTACACTGCCTTGCGGTCATATCCAAACACGAAAATTCCGGTAAATGCGCTGTAAATGCAAGGGGGGGGGTGGCATGTAATCTGAGCCCTGAAGAGCTCACTCTAATCTAACGACCAAACGGCTGAATTTTGACCAAACATAGCGCTACCTTTATCTTGTGAGATAAACCGATGCCTACTTATGAAGCTGTACGACTTAGAAGTCCAGAATGAAGTCCACAAGTGTAGAAATGTTCATGGACCATTTTGCCAACGTCAAAGCAGCACCAACGCGTCACGTTCAACACGTACAGCAATTCTACAAAATGGCCATCGAGCCCCTTGAAGACTTACAATACTGATCCGCTCAAACTATCGAAATGAATTGGACTCTATTACAAAAAGGAATCTGATCACAGTATGTGTCACCATCTAAAGCTAAAAATCAAACAAAACATTACTACATTACTAGATGACTGAAGACTGAAGGTTTTATCCGGATATCTACTATTTCTGAGATTGTTTTTAAGCCTTGTCAATTTTTTGAAAGTTTATGTAAAGCCAGAAAATACTTTTACATTGTATGACTGCTTTGTAGATAATAAAGATTTACTGATACAAGTCTTACTAATTAATCCATACCTGGGGGAGAAGAGGTGGATTAATGCCTCTCCCATAAGGTTTTGTGTATAAGTGTCCGATGTCTAAAATATTACGAACTACAAAGGATGGGAAATTGTGGTGAGCCATGATTGTCAACTTCGTGAAGTGACACGGCATATAGAAGAAGAAGAAGAAGAAGAAGAAGAAGAAGAAGAAGAAGAAGAATCCAATAAGCAGTCAAAACAAGCACTTTTGTATCATCTCTGTAGAAGAAAGTTTAAATCCTTTGCAGCCTTAAGAGTCATTTGTAGATTTTACGATTTAAAAGTCACTTGGACATTTTTTATTAACATAAGATTTCATATTTATTTTTATTTTTTTGCAGAATATATCAGTTTGTAGAGATTAGTTTATTTCGTATATAATTTTAATCAAATAAATATACGTTTGTGAAACAAAATTATATTTTAGATACTACCGCTTTAACAAGCGAAACAATTTCTTTAAAGAAAAAATGATAGAAGTTGTAGAAATTCCTTTAAAATCATTTCACCCCAAGCAAGACAATAAAGCCTTTAAAACGCAGTGGCGGGGTTACTGGGTGTGAAAGAATATGAGAAACAGAAAGAAAACATCATCAAGGAGTGAGAACAATAAAAGAATAAGAATTAAGAAATCAGAAGATAACGATTGACATTGCATTTACATTTTTGAAGATCAAAGTTTAATGGGAAGCAAGAAGCCAGAAGAGAGTTCCACAAGAAGTGTGAGAGAAGAAATTGCTAAAATAGAACTTACGTTTACATCTAGCAATTTCAACTGAGACCGAGCTACCAATCTAGTACTGCACTTAAATTCGTAAAGTTAAAGTACCAAAGATGAAAGCTAGTCAGAACAATTACGATGAAAATATTTATAGAAAAGGCACAGAAATGATGACATGATCTCACAAAATGGTGTGTGTGTGTGTGTGAGTATTTATCTTTTTCGGTTTGTCAATATCTATCTTTGTATCTATGTATCTGTTTGACTGCCAGTTCACACCTATTTATTCAAGTCTATTTAGCATTGGACAGTCTCAACACCTGCGTTTCACATCTTTCTAGACATTATTTGTTTTTGCGTGGAAGATTATCACCGAATATAAAAAAATTGGATATACTAAGGATAACCGAAAGTGACCCAAATCATTGCTGAATCGAAGACAGCCAACAGTAAAATAGAACATTTGAAAAAAAAAACAAAAAAAACTATCCCCCCCAATAAAAATACAAAAACAAAAACGGTTATCACTTTGTATTGTGTAAAGAATTGCTGAGGTCGTTAAGCTATTACCGTTGAATGTTGCAGCTCTCAAATTAGACGCCTTGGCGCCTGGGAACTGAAATATTAGCAAAAAGAACATCGGTTAAAGAAGCCGGAATGTCATAGTTTCGCATGATTTCGCTTCTCTACACATTGCTTTGTCGACCCATAAAATCATCATGAATTAATATGGGAAATTCTTTCTCATGCATCACATTCACCACATGTCATTGGATTATTATTTGTTGTGTTTAATGCATCATTTCTTCTTCTTTTTATATGTTCTGTGTTCATTCAGGACGTTGGTGATCATGGCTCTCCAAAATTTCCTATTTGTATATCTTAATAAATTAATAAAGTTATCTCTCCTAAATCCTGTTCTGTCATCCATTTACTCAAGCTCGCTAAGTAGGTTAAGCTTTATTATCTTGTCTCTCTTGCCTTCAATCTGTCCTATGAGTATCAAATTTTCCAATCCATCCTCTCGCTTTATATGCTCTAGATTTAAAGATGACCTCATTGTTCAAAATTTTATTGAAAATTATATTGCATCGAAACTAGGTTCGATTTATTAAGATGGAATTCAGAAACATTTCAATTTTTTCTCACAAAATGTCAAGCAGACATTTTGATGATTAATACAGTATTATTTTTTAATGATTTCACCCCAAGCAAGGTAATAAAGCCACTAAGATGCAAGGGATTAGGGAGTGATAGAAAATATGAAAAAATATTAAGGTGGGAGAACAATAAGAGAACAAGAAGAGAAAATATAACGAGTGATATTGCATTTAAATTTTTGAAGCTAGAAGAGAGTTCCAAAAGCAAGAACTGCGATAAAAGAAAGTATTAACATAAAACTTACGGTTAACCATTACGGTTTACGGTTAACCATTTCAACTGCAAAATGATGGGACCTTACCGCCAATCTGGTATTGCGCTTAAATTTATGAAGTACCAGAGAGGAAAGGACCTAAGAATATATTACCATGAAATATTTATAGAAAAGGCACAGGATGCTACATTACGGCAGTGGGAAAGTGACTGAAGGCGAGATGCCAGGTCAGGACCAGTAACATTGTCTTCTTTGGCTTTTTATCAAGACTCTCTAAATATATAGCAGGAGCACCAGACCATATGTGACATCAATATTGAAATTATAGATGAATATGTAAGATAGATTCTGGGGAGAAAAACCTTCTACCACAATGCAGTGAACCAACTTTCTTAGCAGCAGATCGAGTAATTGATTCAATATAATCTTTCCACTTTATACCAACGGAAAATGTCAGCCTTAGAAAGCGCAACGAGTCAATCTTCTGGAGGTTGGTATCAGCGATACTGATGAAAGGTAGAATGAGTGAAATTTCGTTTTGGAGGCGTTAAAATTAACAAGTCAATCTTTGGTTCAGTTGACAACAGATTGTTGGTCATTTTTTTTTATCAGCTACCAATTTGACCTTATCTAACCGATCATATTAAGACATGAGGAAATAGTTGCATCATCAGCATAGATATTGAGTTGAGACCCAATTCTTTTCAACCGAACCAATGTTGTATATTTATAAGTCTACCATTCGTCCATGCATTTAATAATGTTGCAACATCTACTCTCGTGTTTCTAATATACATCTCGAAATTCTTATCTGGTAACTCGGTTTTAATCACTTTCCCACCACCGATTCCGATCTGATATTTCGGCTTTAGTCACTTTTCTCCATCTTCTGATAAGTTTTCCACTTTGGCATCTTGACTTCATGAATTTAAGTGTTGTACTAGTTTGACAGATAAGTCCCATTGCTTTACTATTAAAATTGCTAAGTGCAACCGTAAGTTCTATTCTAATAGTTTCTTCTTTCGCACTTCTCGCCTGTGGAACCCATTTCCAGTTTCATGGTTTCCTGTCAACTACGATGTTCAAAAATTCAAATGTAACGCCAATCGTCATCATATGTCTCCTTGAATCGGGTTATTTTATTTTTTATTCTTTTCAGTTCTATTCATTCTCAATAACCCGTCTGCATCTTAGTGGTGTTATCCGGTTGCTCAAAGTGAAATGATTTAATAAATGTGTGTACTTCTTTCTTATGTACCGATCATGGCTCCTCACAACTTCCTGTCTTATGTTGCTCTAAGTAACTCTTTACTATTTCTCTTTGTCCTTGTTCTGCTATCCATTCATAGAATCCCATTAAGAAAAAATATATAATTGGGAAGTGATGACATCGGGATGATCATTGAGACCTTTATTTTACAATTTGATAGGAACGATTGGATTAAATCAAATATTCATCCCGTAACACCGTATTCCTGGAACATGGGTAGAAGGATACCCGGGAATATTAAAAATATTACGTATTAAAAAAAACCAAAAAAACAAAAAACAGTACGCATTCAAAAGCCGGTGAATACTTTCATATCATCAATGATGAAGTGCAAGGAATGTAGAAGTAGTTGTGTTGGTGCCCAGAAACCTGATAGGCTTATTTGGAGTATTGGTCCCCTTAGCTTTCGGTAAGTTGTTCAACTAGGAGAAGGAACACATTGATGTAGCACCTTGATTGCATCCAATGATGTTAACTGGCTATTCTTTTTGGTTGCCTATCGTTCTTGCTTAGAAACTGTGATTGACCGAGCTCAACATTTTCCACTTTAAAAAGTTAATGCACAGGCATTGCTTCATATTTTATATCGAGTTGAGTCTATGAATGATAACGAGGTGGCAACCATCATGTATGTATCTATATTGATCACTTCCTATCAATCTATTTCCCTCCTGACCGATCCTTTTCATTACAGCAAATTAAACCAAGAGGGTCCTCTTATTAAAAAATCTTGACATCAGTACTATCTGAAATGAAGTATCCTGATAAAGAATGATTTCTCTGTTGCTGAACATTATCGATTGTTAATAAAATCAGCCATTGATCTGCAGCAGCGGGGGAAAATAACGTCCATTCCACCCACAACACACGTTGGCGCCAATCTGGAGCCGACATCAAGCAGTTTAGTGAATTCAACATGGAATATACAAAACAAAAGCAATAAATAAATAAATATTCACTTTACAGGCTTCGTTTAGTGATATGGAAAGTCGAAAATTGATATTTACTTAGTAGTCTGGCACAAGGGCACTAATTTGCATCATTAATTCATGGATGGACATTTGCGACAGTGTTTTACAAATCCTATAAGAATGGGAAGAGATGAAGGTAAAAACTAACACACGCGTGTGAAATGGGTAAGAGTTTAAAGTTTGTTTTGTAAATTAAAAGTTTGTAGCCATTTTGTATACCTCAGTTTTAAGTCGAAAAAAAACTTTCTCTCTCTTTCTCTCTCTCTCTCGCTCTCTCTCTCTCTCTCTCTCTATATATATATATATATATATTCATTATGAATAAATGAATAAGAACAAAGGAAAACTATTCTTTACCAACGCGTTTTGTCCTCTGATAAGTTTTATCAATGGAAATGCACGGTTTTTATTTTCCAAAATATATTTACTTAAAGAAATAGTTTTCCTATGTCTTTATTCATATTGTCTTTTCACGGATATATTTTACCTATATCTAGATTTTAACACACGCGTATATATATATATATATATATATATATATATATGTGTGTGTGTGTGTGTGTGTGTGTGTGTGTGTGTATTGTATATTTGTACAGAAATCTTTCATTTGTGCATGTTTTGTTAAATGTAAGAAACAAGAAATATTTGGTAAGTTTTTTTTTTATTCAGTTCGTTTTTTCAGATAGGCTTGGTATACGTTTCTTGAAAACATGTTTTCTTTTCATTTTACTGATTCCAGCTCAGAATTTGTAAACAGTGGGCAGATATTCCATTGTAATTCTAAGTAGAAAACTATAATGGTTTTTACACAGAAACAAGTCGAATAAATGTGTAAATACTACTTGTCAGGCCTGGTTAAATTCCATTCCAAAGATTGATCATTAGTTCATGCCTCTCTTCCTTGTCTCTCTCTCTTTTCTTGTCTCATTTCATTGTCTCTTTTCTTTGTTTCCTTTCCACTGTTAATTGACCATTAATATTTTAATGTGAATATTAATGGTTTAGTTTCATTTAAGAAAAAGAAATAAAGAGTACACAAATGTTTTTTTTTGCTTCATCCTTTCTTTCATTTTTCTTTTGCTCTATCCTTCATATAAAATATAATGTATCCCAGTTTTAATGTTTTTCCATTTCTACTTGCCTTTCAATCTTCCAGTCATTGGTTTCTTTTATGTTCAGTTAACAAGTTTATCTCCCTTTACTGGATTTCTTTCGTTTCTATCTTTTTCAAGTGATGAGGGAATCAAAACCAACTGTCTAATAAAGTGTATCCCCACTCCTTACCTAAAGAAATCATTTCCACCACCTGATGTGCATACAAAGAGTTATTGGAGTTATTGTGTCTATATATATATATCTATCTAGATACGTTGTAGGAATGTCCATAATTGTATGTGCGGTGTGGATGTATAGAATTGATGTGATATGTAATACAACCAATGCACGTTTAACGGTGTCAAGTCTGATGAGGATGGAATGTAATGCCGGTAAGTAAGACAAGTCATAAATTGTTTTGTAACATCCGTTGAAATTAAGGCATGCACGAATTTACAGTTCTGCCAACAGACTTTCATCGTCAGCAGATGAGGTTTTCAGCCCCACTCTCGTATATTTATATAAACACACACACACACACACACACACACACACACACACACACACACACACACACACACACACACACAAACGTGTATTTGGATAGCAATCCCTCTTTTATACAAGTTTCATTAACGGCAACTGACAAGGTAGCGCGATTAAGCTTTTATTCAGTCTTTCTTATGTTTGCATAATTTTTTTTTCTTTTCTGGACATAAAGAGCCCGAATATTCTATATATTCCAGAGCTTGATCATGGCTAATAGAATATCCGAAAGCGCTCGAATATATAGAACATTCTATTGAATAAAAAAAGCTTAATCTCAGAACTTTGACAGTCGTCTTTAATAAGTTTGTATATATATATATATATATATATATATATATATATATATATATATATATATATATATATATATATATATATGTTGGATTGAGGAATCGGAGAGCTGAGTTCGAATTCCAGTCAAATGCATTACATTCACTTACATGAAGAAGAGGATTAATACCTTTGGGAAAGGTATTAATCCTCTTCTTCTCCCTCTAGCTATAGGTAAATAGCAGGACAGACTGGGTTCTATAGCCTTGGATAGCAGCTGGTCTAGGAGAAGGACCTCTGAATTCAAAACCTACGGAGGTTCGTTTGGGGACCTTGTGGCACGTAGTGCACTAGGTCTCTGTAATCGTCCCTTCAAAAAGGGTGGATGGTCCTGCACGAAACCTTCACCACTATAATCAAATCTCATATACTGGTGTTGGGCTGTCGGTTGCTAGGAGCTGATCTGCTTGACCCTCATACGCCGAATTCGGTGGAGGGTCGAGTATATATGAGATGACAGTAAGGTCAATATCAAGTGACGACGGTATGTTTCAAGCTTGAATGCACTCTTCAGGCCTGGAGATATCCTTCAAGTCTGAAAAAGACTGTCGACATCAGCTCTTTATTTACACCAGCTCTATCCAGTACTGACCACTTTAACTCATGAATATAGCATACTTTAAAATTATATTTTATCATATATATATATATTAAATATGTAAGAACAAAATCTACGTTAGCGTCAAAACACAATTCATGTTGAGCAACTTAACATTATAGAAATTAATTCAACACATATTTCGAAATAATATTGTTCTTTTATAATAGTGCCAGATAATCGACGAAATATGTAAAAAAGAAATTTCCAAACTGTCTTACATATTTACCATTCCAACTTACGCACGCTCACGCATAATATTCACAATGCCAGATTTTATTAAGAATGTTTTCACAATAAAATTGGTATTAATTAACCGATGTAGGTAAAGTTTTCAGAGTATATGTATTTTTATATGATAAAAAATATTATGTAACTTTCAACTTAACTGTTTTTATCAGGTATCTTATAATGCTTTTTAATAATTTCACCCCAGGAAAGACGATAATACCGCTAGAAAATGTGAAAATGAACGAGAAGACTTTTGAGAGGATGATTGAGGAAAGGACAAAAAGGAACATGGTTCAAGGAAACAGAATATATCAGTTGATATTTAAATATTTGAAAATTATAAGCAAGGAAATGGATTGTTAATTTTAATGATTCCAAAACAAAACTATTTTTATTTAATCGCAACAGAGGGCATCTTCTGCCTGCTATCCGCATGGCTGAAATTAAACTCCAGGAGAATAACATTCTACGCCATCTTAGGCTCACATTTTCGACTGACATGAAGTGTAGGAACTGTATCGAATCAGTTGCTATGTCTACTGTTAGAAAAATTGCTTCACTGTGTCGTGCCAGAAAAAAAATTCTCGTTAGAATCTATCTTGATACATTTATAAATCTACCATTCGTCCGTGCATCGGTTGGATGTTTTTGTTTAACGTCATATCAACCTCTATGCATTATTTAATGTCAAAATCTAAATAATTTGTACGTAATTTTATAGTTTCAGGATAAAATTATTTTTTAGATATATAGTTTGTAGATCATAAAAAAGTAGTGTGGGTAATTTTACTATAAAAATGTATTTTTATATATTTTTGTGTTGCGTTCATTGTTATTTTCCTATAAAAATGTATTGTTACTCATTTTATTATGAAAAACGTACTGTTGATTTTTGTTTGAGGTTTCACTGTTTTCCCATAGCTGGGAGCCTAACAGGTGCTATCACCCCGGGTCAGAGTGGACCTGGGAGTAACATTAGTTAAGAGGTGGTTCCACGCTCCCCAAAACATCTAAACTCCTGATCAGATGCCTTGCTGCCGGATGTAGTTTATTGTCATACCCAGGACCACATCAGTGCATTATATACTGTTGCCATATCTGGTCTTGTACTCCTACCATATATATCGAGATCCTTGATAAAATTCAAAGAGTTTTTAATGTAATCGATCCGGACCTGGTGTCTCGACTTTAGTCACTTTCTCACCGACGCGACGTGACTTTCTTTTATACAACTATTTTCATGGAAACTGTCCTGGGGAGCTTTTTGCCTGATACTCCGACTACATGAAAATTAAGCAAATACATTGGCAAATAAATCTCATTGTTATGTTGTTGAACTCACTCGAGGTAACCGATACTTTTATTCAAACATTTTCTCGCCTAATTCCCTGCCACTTAAAATCTTCAAAACTTTAAATGCAACGTCAATCGTCATCTTCTGTTCTTTTATTGTCCTTTCCTCACCCATCCTCACAAAATATTTTCCTTGTTACCCCATTGCCTGCGAGTGGGGTATCAAATTAAAAAAAATAAAGCATCATAAAATGATTCTTACAAATAAGCAATATTCAAATATCACGACACTCACTAAATTTTTCTGGGAAATTAAAACAGTTAAATCCACACCTATAGCAAACTGGGATCTCATCGCCATAACAAAGACTTTTAACCTCTTAAGACTTTTAGAATTTAAGCGCAGTACTCGACTGGCGTGGAGATCTCATCAACTTATAGTTGAGTTGGTTAGAGGTAACCGTAAGTTCTATGCTAACAGTTTCTTCTCTCGTACTCACTTCCGGCTTCATGCTTTCCAGCCAAGTTTAATCTTCAAAACTTTGAATGCAATGCCAATCGCTATCTTCTGTTCTCCGGATTACACTTTTGTTCTGGCTACTTAGTAATGTTT
>CAHIKZ030001861.1:125000-195000 GCA_903632075.3 Acanthosepion pharaonis
CAGAGAATGTAAATGAGTCAGAAATACAAAAAGTTGAGAAATATTCAGAAAACAGTTGAAGCAACTCCGCCAACCAATTTGCCTAACTCATATTTTGACGAGCCTATCATAGAAAAAAAAAAAGGTCACACCATTTTTATGAACTTTAGTTATTGTCCATATAACTGAGGACATTGACAACCTACAGATCTAATACAGTCTCTTTACTTATAAAGTTGCTTTTATGTATACTTAATCGTTTTGGGATTTGCATTTCCACTTTAACTGTATGATTATAAGTATCTGCAGGGCCAATTTGTCGAAATTTGGAGGTATCACCCAAAATGATGTCACATGTCATTTTGGGTGATACCTCCAAGATTACATTTTAGGATCATTGAAAATGATATTACATGGGTGATCTAAAAATGTAATCTTCTTTTTCAATGTAATCTTGTTTATTTAAAATCACGACACCAGAACCTTTGTCCGGTTTTGTAATATAAATGTCATTACGAGATTTTAATGACATGATAGTTCGAAAATGAGCACAACACCAAGCCAAATAATTACGGTCAATTGACAGGGAAACAAACTCACGTTCTAAATCCGAAATTTTAAACTTACAAAAAGTGAGTTTGTCTAAAGAGGAGAAAATGAAGTAAATGCGAATACATTATTTCTAATTCAGCAAATACTTGTTCTTTATTAACATTCCGAGGGGGAATAAAAAAATCTAACCTTCTAGAGACAAAACAAGTTTTTTCTATTTTTGACAGATTTAACACTCGACAGATTAAATATATGCTTGTCTGATGCTAGATTTTCAAAACCGAATCGTTTCAAAATAAGTTGATTAATGTAACTTTGATCGTTTGCATTGGAATGTTTTTCGGATTTTAATCTAGTTATGACTAGATGTTTAGAAAAACGAAAAAAGTCAAAGAATGATAATTTATCCTCGACTTTACTCAAAGATGCTTGGTAAAGACGAACATGATATTTCCAATAATTTTTCGAGCTCATATTTAATAAATGCTTTGCTCAATTTGGAAACTATAATCAAACTTAGCCTTAAATCAGTCTATGTCTAATAAAAGAAGGAACAATACCAAATGATAAACAAGAAAAGAGAAACGATCTTTTGGCACGAAGGGAACATAACTTATGCCGTGTAATTGAATAGAGTTATTTAACACATTTATAATAATCCTGGGGTACCTTATTTTAAAATATTTAAATATTATATATATATATATATATATATATATATATATATATATTTATTTATTATACAGTACATATGTAATTACATATGCACATGCATACACACAAATATTTTTATGTATGCATAGTGTATATGCACTATATGTATTAACTTGCACATATACTCATATTCACACGGACTCATTAAAAAAATCAGTGTTAATAACTCATTCTCGAATTGACTCCTTTAAAAATTGAATTGCTTTATTGTGGTGCGTGCGCCCCACGTTGGGAACCAGGCCCTAAGCAAAGCATACGAGAACAGGAATTCACTATCAATGGTTTGCTAACTATCGGTCTAGGATAGGCGCCCTTTTATTGGCTGAAGAATATACGTAAGTGAAAACATCGGCTCGAATAGAAATTAGTTTATTTCTTGCATACTTCCATTAAAGATGCGTCCTGAAAAATCGATCGGAACTCAACACCTCGCGGGAATTTGCCGACTCTCGTTTCGCACGGCCACCTACCCAAACCATAACAGGTTTGCGAATACAAATTAAATGAGACAGAGAAAATAACGAATGGACACATGTGACGTCAATGACCGATGATATCTATAAATCTCTTCTTTTTGTGTATACGTAACTTTTGGTAGATCGACCTTCTTAATTTCTGATACTTACTATCTTGCTAGATAGCAAGCTAGTTAGCAATTAACTGCGCTATATACGTTTGTTAGACTATATCTCATTCTGTTCAAATTCATCTACATTCATATCTATCGGTCTATCTCTGTTTATATCAAAATAAGTCAGTCATTTAGCATTTGTTTCTGTCTTAATAGATATATCTCATTTCAATCTGTCTCAGTTTGCTCGTATCTATCTATCTATCTATCTATCTATCTATCTATCTATCTATCTATCTATCTTAATCCAGTGAGTGTGCTTGGATGAGCTCTTGTTGCAGAACTAGTTACTCAGGCTGTTAACATCAATCCTCAGTGGGTTATTTCTGTTATATGCCAGGCAAAACAAAAAAGAAATAAACAAATTTATCTCCTATGCATACCAGTTTTTTCCTTTCTTAAAATCCTTATTCATAATCTTTTTTTCAGAATAAGTTAAGATCCGTGTACGCATATCTTCGCTAATTCCTGTCTGAAGCTTGCATAATGAGTAAAACAGTTGCGTATTTACTGCCACTTCCTGTCACTTAATTGCGGACGAGTTCACACAAATGCAAGAACTTGAAGGCTGCTTTTTTATTTAGGGAGCCACTTCCAAATGAATTATAATGCCACACAGTTTTTCTCTTGCAAATGGATGATATAAATGTTGAGAGAAAGACATACTTGAGAAGATATATTGTAATTCTTTGGATAATTTTGTTACAGTGTAGTGTTTATCGCCGCGGAAAAGGAAAACGGCGAGACAAGTTCAAATTCCAGCCTAGTGTCTTCCGTTCACTTTCATACTATTGCTTTGCGAAAGGCATTAATCCATATATTCTTTCCATCCAGCTATGGGATAAATAGTAATGTAGTCTAGAATCTCTAGCCTCAGCTGTCTAGTCGAAAGATACACACACACACACACACACACACACACACACACACATATGTTCTAAGTGGTTACAATTTCCAACCATACATGGAAGTTTTCTGATCTATCTATTCTTCCTGACTCTCCATAATTTAATGCTGTTATCCATCTCAAATAAGCTTTTCTGATATTTTCTTTCGTTGCTGTATGTTGGATCTCTTGTTTATTGATTTCAAAATATTTGTACACTTCTTCTTGATACAATTCCTGAATCACTTCTTCATTATCATATTTTGCAGCCATTATGTCTTCTGTAACTGTCTAATTAGCGCGTTGATTCACACGCAAGCTAAAATGAATGCTACTTTTACCACTCATATAGCCAGTTGATTAACCAGATCCTTAAAGACAACTTCCTGTCAGTATTAGTAAGAGTTTATTTTTCTATGAACTGTGTTCCTTCAGGAAACAAGCGATCTTGGTTCGCCACAACTTTCTATAGCGTGAACCTCTTAAAAGTTTTTCTCCCTTTGGTAAGGCTCCTGCCTTCCTTTCTTTTTAATCATTTCACTTCAAGCAAGGTAGGAATGCCACTACTACGCAGGGGCTTACAGAGGGGGAAAATGAGAGAAAAGACTGAGTATAAGGAAGATTGAGGAATGGACTAAAGATGGATGGAATTCAAGAAGACAGAAGATGACCATTTCGTTGCATTTAAATGGAGATTGTATTTATCAGAGTACCAAGTAAACGGAAAGGAAGTTCCACAGGCGGGAAGTACGAGAAAAGGATCAGTTGGGGTAGAAGTAGCGGTTGTTCTGTCATCTATTCACACCAGCTCGTCAGGTAAGTAACTCACTGCCTTCCGTTGTCTCACTTGCCGTCAATATGCCCTATGAAAGTTTTTCTAACCCTCCTTTCTCTTTCGGTATCCAAGGAAAGGGACTATAAGTATTCTTTTTGTGGCTTACTCACTGCGGCCATGAAATTCTCAGTAACCTTCTGTAGTGTCCCTTGTAAATAAACAAATCTGAATCAAAGTGTTTGTTCTTAATTCAAGCCATCGACCATTCAACATAATACAGAAGTAATTTCCTTCGTATAAATATTGGTTTTACACATTCGTCTTAACCAAATTCTGTGTCGATATAATCACTGAATTTCTTTACAACGTGTATCTACTTTATATATGCTAAGAAGTTTTCTAATCTTTCGATTTACTCTTTGCACTTCTTCAGGATTCCAACACATCACATCAAAATAAGTATTTCTAACGTGTTAATAGTTTCAAACCTATTTCTGTGTATTTAGCTCAGTATTCTTTAAATCTCATTCTTATTAAAATACTACTGACTATAGCTAAAGAGCTTCTATCTATGATTTGAGGACTTGTGACTAAATACTCTTACAACGATCGGCAGCTTTCAGATAGTTTTGTCTATTCTGTTTCGCTCACAATTTTTGGATCAAATCATGGCAAGCGTTCTTTTCAGGAACTTTCCAACAGTACTGCAAGCTGAGAACATGTCTTCGGGAGCATATTATCAATAAATCACTTCCTTGTTTTATCAACCATTGTGAGATTCGAACCCGAGTTTTATTATCGGAATGTTCACTATCTAACGCGCCTACTGCGTAAATGAAAAAAAAATCTAACCCGAAGTTAGGCATCCTTAGTGGATTCCATTTAAAAAAAAAAACTTATTGATGGCTTGTTGTTCTTCTTTCTGTTCATTTATCTCTCTATTTTTCAACTGATTGTTCTTCATCCATTTTAAATTAGTCGTAATTCGTTCTAACCCCAATGTCTTATTCTAAAACTCATTCATGTCTTCATTTGACCGTCTTCGTTGAACACCCTATAGAAATGTTCCTTGTTAATTTTGTAAGTGTTTTGTTATTCATAATTTTCTTAACAAGAATTCTCACATCTCTTTCTTTGTGATTTTAGTCGGATACATTGTTTTACGTCGTCTTTTATATTTGGTAAGCAATCTTTCTTATTATTTTTAAGAATCTCTTTTTTCACTCTTATTTGATACTTTATCTAATGTTCATTGTTTTGCCTGCAGAACTTCAACCTCTTTCCCTGCTATATGCTTTATCTTTGCTATAATGATGATTTACGTTTTTTGTCTTGGATTAGCTTTCATCTTCCTAAGTTTTGCGTTGATTTTAGGAGTAAATCACTTGCTTTAGAGTTGTTAAATTCAAATCTGATTTTAAACTTTTTAAAATAACTTCATTTTCAATTTTAATAATAGCTTTCTTATATCTTTTGTTCAGTTTTTCTTTTTCCATTTTAGTGTTTTTTTCTTTCCACTCGTTAATATTTGTTTTCATTTCTTCAATTTCCATCGTTAATTTCTCATTTCTCATTTCCGATTTCGTTGTTTCTGATTTTTTACTTGCATATTTTCATATTTACTTTTTATTAATATTTCAATATAACAATTTTTATTCTTAAATCAATATTTTCAATTCGAATTCCTTATTTAATTCACTTTCAACAGTTTCTTTTAGTTTTGCGAGCTTTTCGTCATTCAACTGTTTTTCTTTATGATATTCTTTTTTCACATTTGTTTATTAATATGTACATATTTTTTGTTATTCGTAAATTTTCCTTCTCCATAATCCATGGGCTTCATTGGTGACACAGTTATTTGAATATTTATGCATCACTGTATATCCATATATTCCGTTAATTTCGTTATCATCCTCTTTAGTTTAATTTACACTTATTATATATATATATATATATATATATATATAGTTCCCCTGGATGTCTTCCGCAAAAGTTGGCTTCCTTTATTACTGAATACAGTTTCTTACGTCTTTTATGTTATTTGACACAGATATTCATCCAGTCTTCTATAATTTAGAGGTATCTTTGAGGGCCGATTGTTGTAGTTTTGCAAGACAGTTCTAGTTGAACTAATCCTCTGCCTCCTTCGGATCTGAGCACGTAGATATGATCAATATCAACCTTGTGTTAAACGGTGTTAAGTGCCAAGCTTTCTTGTTTTGGCGTCCATTCACTTAATGTCAGTTATGGTCCAGTTAAGGATGTTGAAACTGTATTCCATCACAGGTACAGCCAAGGTTGTTTATGACTGATATTCTGTTTTTGGAATTCAACTCTGTAGCATTCTTATCTTAATTTCTCCTTCATTTGTGTATACTGTATTCCATCTCCTTCACTAATCTCTAGGGTTTTTCTTGTTCCAGTTCTTTAATTTTTGTGACAAAATCTAAATCTATCCAGCATGTTTCTGTAATTTTCCCTTTCTTGAATGTTACTTTTGTACATTTTATCTTATTCGATATCCATAACCATGTCATCACTAAAACATTTTACAGCATTGAGGTCATTGTCATTTTTGGCAAAGAGTTTCGGATCATCCATGTAGAATATGTGATTAAATATTTTCTTGTTTACTTTATATCCATAGCAATTTTTGTTTAGTTCATGCGAAATGAAGATTAAGGACAGACAAAACAGAAGGGGTGACAGGGAGTTTCCTTGAAAGATTCATCGTCGAGTATTCAGGCGTTTGGAAGTGGCAGTGCCTTTGGTGTGATTTAGGTATAATATGGTTTACCACATTCCGATGCAGTGTTTAAGGAAATTTACTATCACCAAGGAGACTTTGTACATTTCCAAAGCCTTAAAGATCCAAGAACACTAGGAAAGTATAAAAATACATTTTAATAGTAAAAATACCAGCAATACATTTTTTATAAAAATAAACTTTGACAATACATGACCAGCAATACATTTTATCTGTAGTTAAGGCATACAGTTGCATTCAAAATATATTTTATTCAAATTAATTAGATTTTGGTATTATATGCCGCTAATAGAAATCAACTAAACAGCCAACATGAACTCTTTAATTGCATTAATCCTTATAATATCCTACAATTTTTTAAATCAAACTGAATTCCAAAATATAACTTTAAAAAAACATGAAACGCACATATCACCTCCTCTAGTAATTAGGCCGACACAAATTTGTATATGTACAAAAGCTGAGTATCACTTACCATGTATTCAGTTGTGAAAGCAGAATAACATATGATATTTTTATTACTTCAAAGCTCCCAAGAAAATAAATTTCGGCATTAAATGACCCATAAGGAGTTGATGTGCCGTTAAACAAATCAATTAAGTAACATGTATTACAGTCAAATGTATACGATATTGCGACAGGTTTTGATAAAAGCATCGCCTAACCTTGCAAGTTGGACACAGTTAGAAATATCTTCAGGTCGGGGAAGCCAGTCTCTAGCTGATGGCTTTCTGAAATATCTCGATGTGACTCCCAAGTCGCCTTGACTGCTTCATACATCAGACTTACAAAATCAACTGACTATGCTACTCCTCATCTCGTCCACTCGTGAACAGAGATGCAAAAGTGTGTGCAGCCTCCAGGGGACATGCTCAACTGTTTAATGCCAGGTAACTGACAACCAAATATAGAGTACTTAGCAGGATACTTATTGTAGCTCGTTTTAATTCATTAAGACAAAATTCAACAGATTCAATCAGTTAAATTAGGCACCATGAGAGCCATGCTTAATGTAACATCAGAACATTTATTTTTATCATTATTATTATAAAAAACTATGATGATAAAAGTAAACGTTTATGCAATGGCAATATTTACTTACCTCTTTAACACAGCAGAATCCTGGTCTGCAAGAATCTTTCTTGCCTGGGTGGCAGTCATCTTGAACATCGACCAAAACTCCATTAATCTTCTTGATTTCCCCACTTCCAACCACATTCAGCGCCTAGATTTTTTTTAAAATGAAAAATGTAAATATAAACTAAAACGATTGACATTCACCATTATTTCGTTGAAGTTCAAAAAAAGGGAAGAGAAAAAAAAAAAAACACCCGAAAAAAGGTACGATTCTTTCGAACAGTTACATTCTTATGGAAATGGGGGAATTTCCATGTCGTGTAATGGTTAACAAGTTTCTCTTGTTAGATAAATTACGACTGAATAGTGAATTTAATCTTCACTGGATGCTCCATACTTTCGTCCTTGTGCCACATCTAAGTTACGCCTACAAAATCACCATTCTTACGGAAATGTTCCCAACTATCAATTCTGATTGGTTTACAGTAATAAACCAAAATTTCAAAGCAATTTCAGTAATAAACCAAAATTGGTTTACAGGAATAAACCAAAATGTCAAATGCTTATATGTCTTATAGCCTTCCCCAAGTCTATAAGTCTCAATCAATGTCTGACCTACGCCACTGTTTTATTATTCGTCGTTCATAAAGAAAAAGAAACAGTCATGCATGGAAATGGACACCTCATTTTATAACACACTGTCTTAGCGCTTTCTGTCTAAATTTCTTGAATGAAAAGTTATTATTTACATACGGACTACTGTCTGGCTTTCATTAGGTGTATGTCAATCCTGTTAAATTATACAGAATCTCGAACAGAATCCTTTATTTAATCTGCTGGGGTAGACAGTTCTAGTCTTACTGGACATGTCTAAGGTTATCTCATCTAATTCTCATTTTTAGTACTACTCACTTATTACTTGTACTGTTTCCATAGAGTCAAAGTACATATTTCTCGGTCTAGGGATTGGACTCACAATTAATATATCACCGAGGTTTTAATCCATTAGGTTATTGTCCCGTAGGGCAATTCTCTGTGAGGTACTTGGAGTCTTAAACCTAACCTACCTGCTGCTGCATATCAATGTTTTCTGCACTGAAGTTTTTTTCCTCTTTTGTTGAAGCTGCTGTTGAAGACGTGATGTCATTTGTCTTTCTTTCTTTATTGTTTTCGTGTTGCAAGTACCGGAAAACTCACCAGGATTGAGGGCAAGATGGTTTCGCAAGAATGTCAATTGATTCTTTCGAGTAAGATAATGAGCAGAACCATAATTCTAAAACCATATCAGAATAGCTTTTAAAGAATTCGGTTCGGTTCATTGAGTGATTTTCTCAATCGACTGACCTAAATTCAGTTGAACATTCGTGGGATAAATTTTAAAATAAAACGTTGTCCATAAACAGAAACTATCGAATCTGAAAGATTTGGAACGATTCTTCAGGGAAGAATGATTTAATGTAGCAAAGAATAAAGACAGAGAGAAACCTTTCCGAAAACGTTTATTAACAGGAATTAGCACTAAAAGATATTCAATTAAATATCACTTGAGGATATTGAGTACTTATGCAACTTCATTATAATAAAGCATGGAAAAATAAGACAATGTTAATTTTCACTTATTTATTATCAACTCATATATTAAAATATTTTAATAACAAAAAATTTTGTAGATAAATGTCATCAAATCAAAGATGGAATGATTAATAGGAAAAATAATCCAACGTTGCTCATAAATGTATATAAAGAAAAATTTATATGGTTTATTATTCTATTTGTAAGATTCATTTAGATTTAATATAGCTCTGTATTGATGTCTAGTTAGTATTATTAACATATTATATGGATGTACAGGTGTTTAGTTAATATTAACATCATACATTGATTACTTAGTATTATTAACATCTTATATGGATGCTCTTTACTTAACGGTTGCATATTAATTGGCCAGTTTTGCATTTATGATCTGATTTCTTTTTTTAAACGGTTATTTGCCAGTATCTTAAAGAGGCCTTTTAATTATCAACTAAAACATTTTATGTAGGAAGCTGACCGATCATATAACTAGTTAACATTGTACCTGTTTTCCTTTTAACTTCTTTTGAAAATTGAACGTCATACTTCTATATATTTTACGAAATAAAAAAGCCATTTGTACCTGTCCCGAATGAAATTGTCTAGGATTTATATATATATATATATATATATATATATATATATATATATATATATATATATATATATATATATATATAATTTCCTAAGACATTTGTAAAAACTGATGCTGAGGCTGAAGACAAATGTTTCTCAAATATTTTTTTTTATTTCAGGGCGCACTAGTAGAATAACAATAACGCACTTTAAATTTTAATACGGAAAACTAGTTATGATGTTTGAGAACAGGAAAATAGAAGTCTCCAGAAAGAAGAATTTATTTGAAGAGATTACATTTTATATGGAAGCAGAACAGTTTTCATATAAATTATGTATTTAAATATATATTAAATATTAAAAAAAAACACGATACCTAAGATTTAAAATGCATTTTAAAAAACCTTTCTTGAAGCTCTTAGTTTACATTTCAAACTAATAGATTAAATTTAATATTTTCACTAATCAAAATACTTTGCTGTATTTCAAAAACTAATCCAAATTGACTAGGAGGATTTTTTTGCTAAAATAGCTGATTAGCGCCCTTTTTTAAGTCATCTTTCATTGCAATGTAATTCTCTTAATTTTGGAAGATTTTTTAAATAAAAGCTGATTTAAAATATGATTAATCTAATTTGAAAAAATATATAATATAGACTTTAAGTTTAAAATATCGCAGAAATGCATTTTTTTAACCGGGCAGTGATTGTCTTTTTAACCAACACTAGGTGTGTTGAGAGCCTGATGACAGGTCTAATGTTGTTCTACGGAGACTTTATTCCTAAAACATAATTGAAGAAAATGACATGAGCGCCTTTTTATATAATTTTTTTAAGCACCCAGTAATCTTAAAAATTAAGGAAAATATTATCCGTAATCTAATGTTCTATTGGAATTTACTTAATTTAGATATCGCTCTTATTTTCTGATACAAAAATCGGCACGTTTATACATATGCAAAAAAAAAAAAAAAAAATTCAAAATTAAAAAAAAATATCAATTTGTATTAAGCTTTTCTATTTATGATTAGTAAATATAGTTTTTAACGTAATAACAATATCATCTAAAAGGGTGAAATTAATATAGAATTTTAAAAGATTCAAAACTTAATAAAGTTTTCTAATCAAAATGAAAAAAACGAAAACAATTCTTGTAAAAATTCATTATTCATTGAAACTTTCTTTTCTTAAGATAATATTGTCCTTAATATATCTTATTTATAAAACAATTAAAAGCTTACCTAATTAAATAATGTCATAATTTTATTGCATTTTTTATTTTACGATTCAGGGCATATTTTCAGTAAATGGTGTTTTTGTTTGACAAAAACAAATTGATGATTTCAATTCTCCAAAGATTCCTGATTTTGATTAATGTAAATATGGAGAAGCTGAAATTCTAATTTCTCAAAATTTCATAAAATTTAGTAAGTGGGGGTAACGGATGTAAAAAAAAGCATTTTTACCAAGATTTTCTATAAAAAAAATTAAATTACATTAAAATCCAACAATTATTTGATTTTTACAAAACTTTCGAAAACAATGTGGTTTTAATGTCAACTAATTCATAATCTTTGGCCCACCCGCTGACGCAAGAAAAACAAGATTTTCCACCAAAATTTCGAGCCTGCTAAAAAGGATTAAAACATTTAATAAAAAAATCAAAATTACTTTTGTTTTCTCTTAAAAATAACAAACATTTTGGCAAGAAAACTTTGTTTATTATCAAGGTTGTGGACCATTTTCATCATGGTATGCTCTTTTTTAGAAAATATTTGGAGGTACCCAATTTAAACGGATTTATCAAGAATCTTCTATTTTTTTTAGAGAGACCTATATTGACTGATTTAAATCCCCTGAGGAAAGCAAAAGGGAAAGGATTATCCACTTTTTAAAGATTAAGTAATTTAGCATCCAGTTTAAAATATCAAATGACGAATACGTGACTTAGACATGTAAGTTATTCGCTTGATGTCTCTAGCATTTTAAAAATAAAGATTTTTCAAATATAAAAATAATTCCTAAATTACACTTCTGTTAACTTTGGGTGCACCTCGCTACATTTAGGGCGCATTAGTGCGTCTGGGTGCACTGGTTGAGAAACGCAGCTGTAGACTATTGGTTAGCTATCTCTTTTGGAGTATCACTGTCGGCAGGACAAAAGCCGATATTATTACTACTGCAACATTGTTAATTAAAAGTAACGCTCCAATTTGAGAAAAAATAATTTTTCTCCTCTAAGGATGTAGTCTCAGTTAAATATACAGCAATAACGATGGTGAATACGCGGAGATATAAAATGCATCTCTTTTGTGTGTGTCAATACGATTGTCTTCTTTCAACATGAAGCAAAAAGGAAGCTAACCTCATTCAATCATTACTTCGATTTTCCGACTGGAACTTGTCGATTAGTTACTGCTCACCGTCTGCTCTCACCAGCTTCTTGTGCTATTTTTAACACATCAATGTATTGTGTGTAATTTTGGAAAGTTGGTTAAAGATCATTTATACTTGGAAATCAGTGTTGAAATGTTCGATAGAAAGTGTTCTGCTAAAAGCGTAACAAAACAAAGCCACATCTTATACTAAAGTGTGAAACTAAACAATCACATTTGTTTGGGTGATTGAGTACTACAAGCCTCCGGAGCTTTCGTTAATTGGCTTTAAAATAAAACTAATATTAATTAAAAAGTGGCACTTGATCTATATACAATCGCATTTAATAATAATAATAATAATAATAATAATAATAATACAGAATACCCATCAAAATGCCTAAAAAATAATAGAATTTAACAAATTTAAGGCCAGTAGAATTCTTACGAAAAGTGTTTAATAGATAGCTAAAGCGACAATATTCAATAAATCAATAAATGTTCAATGGACTTATCTCATTGATTGTCTCCAGAGTTTCGCTTAATACGCCTCGTCAAGGTCAGATTGTGTGATAAATCTACTGAATTATTAGCAAACCTCATATTACACTCTACAAAAACAAACGCTAACCGCAGATTTCAAATTTTAAATATGTACTACGCTAAAATCTGTTAAGAAAGTGAAAACATTTAAAGATTTAGAAATCATTTTTAACGCAGCAAATTCACCAGCGTTCACATAATTCGGAAAATAGAAACATTTAAGACATTTAAAACATTTATTATTTTCTAACTTACCGATTATTTGTCCATTTTAAAATAATTATAGTTAATCGTACATTGTTTATATTATTTAATTATTTTATAATCTTCAAAATGAATTCTGGAACTCTCTTCAATTATAATCAAACCAAGATGTTTGAATTGTTTCACTACCTTAAATTCATGACCACCGACTTTAAATCTGTATCATAATTATTAAGTAGATTCTACACATTTTATTCAGGTTGGCTTCTACAAAACTCTCATTAAATTTTGCTGATTTTTAAGATTCACATATCTCCCATGGTTCTAATAGGAAATTCACATGTATAATGGGATAAGAAGAATATTGAGAAATTACAGTACATAAATTATCTTCAGTGGATTTTTCAGGGTTTTAAAAATAACCATTTGATTGGAATTCGAGAATTTTTACATTCCCGAAAGGAATTATGCCTTCAGAAATCTGCCAAGAAGATCCATTCATGCATTCAGTCATTTGCATGGGTCTCATATACTGAATAAAATCCACACTCAGAAAACCATGAATGAGTATAAAATTTTTACCTCCTTCAAAATTGATTGCTAATTTATAATTTTACTTGTTTAGATTTTCCACAACATTATGAAGCCCATCAAGATTCATTTAAATTCAGTATCAAAATCGTCATCAATCAGAATAGCTAAAGAAGAATGAAAATAATTAAATCTGGAATCAAACATTATTTCTCTAAGTTTTTTTTTTTTACTTGGTACCTAAAATGTTTTTACACCAAACTTCTTAGATGGAATAAAATCATTTTTACCTTTTACTTTGGTTAACACAGATTGAAAGAAATAAGTTCTTTGACTTCTTGTGTCCGCTAAACAAAAACATTTATAATGTTTGTTTCTGTTAAAGACTTATAGATGCTATAGATAAAATAGGTAAAATCTTGTTGTTTATCGCTATTTTTGTAACACATAATGATGGTCAGTGTTTTGGTTTGTTTAAATTTCTGCGGACAAAAGGCACACATATGTCCTTTGGATTTACAAAAATTACATTCTAATGGTAAGGTACTTTTTTGCAATGCACTCTTGACTTCTGTGTTTGTGACTCATGTAAAGAAAACAAACTACATACCTTACATTTAACTAATCTTAACTCCAGAGAAGAGAACTAAGGATAAGAAGTGCTAGTATGACATTCAGTGCCACAAAACTTACATACAATTGCAGTTTTCACATAGGTATTGTAATTTTGATGACTTATCTGATCCAAACTTCTTTATTCGTGTTATACTTAAATTTTGTTATGGCGGGACTTTTGATCATTTCGTTACAGTTTGCGAAAATATTTATCAGCGAACGATAATTAGACCCCGCAATACGAATAAACTCCCTTTTCAAAACATTCGGCAACCTAGAAAAACAGTACAGTTCATATATTTATTTCTAGGAGAGTTATCCTACAGGAAATTTCGTTCGACTGAGTTTTTCAACTGCAACAAGTTTGCTTTAATTTTGGTTAAATACTGTTTGACTCCCTCGAATTCAGAGTCCAAAATGGGCTTATTTTCACTTATTTGCTTCAATATTTTGTTCAAAGTCTACTCGTGATCCCAATATTCTTCTTTTATCAACTAAATAGCTACATTCTATTTTTCGTTTGTAATAGTTACATGTTGGATGATCTGCAGAGCATAATTTGCTAGAAATCATCTTAGGTATTTTAACTTGACAGACGTACATTTTACCGCTGCCATATAGTTTTCAAATTGTGTAAGAAAGTTTTTAGAGGCGAACTTGTCTTCACAGGTTTTACCACTAAATCTGGGACAATTAAGTTTTGGAGCGAAAGAAGAGGTACCAAAATTAGAGGCCTCTTCTACTTTCACAACAGCACTATCATTTTTTTTTAATTCGTTCACCTATCTTAGCTAATGCCTTCACTGCATCATATTGAAATTGAAAGTATAATCATCAGTCTCTAAATCTTCAGTATTATTATGAATGTAAATATCATTTATTTGGTCAGTGTCTTCATTGACTCTAACCACTTATTTATCGCTTGCTCCTGACCAAAGTGATGAACTTTTAGAGTATTTGCTTTAGCTTTCAACGAGTTTATAGATCTCTCAATCTTATCTTTTATTTTCCGTCTCTTTTTCTGTAGTCTAGAAACTTCCCTCATTTTCAGATAATCTTCCAGCAAAGATTTTGGACAGCAAAGGGGCAAAGTAGGTTGACTAAACCAAAGAAACCATTTGTCTTCGAGAAGAGAACATCAAAGAAGGCACCAGTTACCAGCCTATCAGCTGCAGAATGACCAAAAGTTCAAGTGAAAATTCTCCTGTGGTTGAACAGCCTAAAACGGAAAGATTTCCAAGAAATTTTCCTAAGCACGAACTGTGTGATGTTAAAACTAAAAAAGGGCTCTTCAAAAAATTCCTGTGTCCCAGTGGGGCAAGTGAAAGTGAAAGTAGGTCTTTTCATTTTTTCTCAAAGGTTGTTGAACCTTCGTTTTTTACTACCTTCTTGTATTGTTTTCTCTTTTTGTCATTTACAAAATCCTTGTTTCCCCCCCTTGCTGTAATTTTCCAATTTTCGTTGCTAATCCTTGAAATTGTTATCCTGCCTTTGAGTTTCACAGAAGGACATTTTTCTGCAAACTTTTACCTTTTTTTCGTAATTGTGTAAAATCTAAATAAATGCGTTTTTCCTTTTTGAAATTTTAAGCAGTGGTTGTCTTGATTTATAATTTTCAGCTTAGTCTTGCTAAGACTAAGTTTTTGTGTTTGCCACAAGAACTTGGATTTTGTAGGAATAAAATTTTTCTACTTTAACAAACTGACGAATTAATCTCTTTTCTATATTGATAGCAAACCAAAGTTTTGTGATGTTGTGACCTCCGATGCAGGAAATACTGAAACAACTTTACAATTGTATTAGTTATAGTTTTCATATGAATAATGTTGGAATTCTTTATTTATACACCTAACTGTATTGTCAGATCTAAAATAAATCTTTTTTTTAATTATTAAAGAAAAGAATCATTAAAGGAAAATATCCATTGAAAGCTAACATGAGACAAAAGAAATAAAAAGCAACCTATTAGCAACTTGATGTCTCATCTTTTCCTAGTTTCATATTCTGAGCTTTTTTGAAAATGATTTTATTTTAATGGCGATAAAGTTCTTTGCACACTCTTTGATATAAAGATAGTTTTAGAATTTTTGTTTGAATTTCTAAGATGAAGAGTTATCATTATTTACATCATTTACTACAGGCCTCATCTTTGTTGTTATTTTGTCTGAATTTCTAGGATGAGGAATTATCAGTACGTACATTACTTACATTACTTACATGCGGACTATTACCCTCATGTTTGTTATTCTTATCACAATGTTGTGCCATTTTTCAGATGCCTGCCGATGCGGCAAATATTTTATTTAATCTACGGATGTAGATTGTTCTAGTTTGGCTGATCATGATTAGGAATATCTTGTTTATTTCTTATTTACTGCTCAATTATTGCTTGCCCTTTTTCCTATGTGGCCGAGTAAACACAGATCGGTTCAGGGATTGAACTCATAATTACTATGTCACTAAATTCATGTACCAAAGCTTTAATCCACCAGGATATTTTTACTTATGGCAATGGAACATTATTGTGTATAAATATCATCTTCTTAATGAAAATGTACAGCTTTTTCTTTACCTATAGTACTACATGTACATTCAAAAAAATAATTCATATTTAAGTTGAAAATCTTGCATTAGATATAACGCTATAATTAACTCGAAAAATAGCGTTCAAAATGCAATCTAATTTATTTCGATTTGCTTTTATTTCAAGTGTATGACATTTTAGATTCAAAGAAAAGTTCTGAATAGGAAGGCAGGTAAAGAAATGTAAAGCAGGTTATTTAAGAGTTTAAGATGCAATTTTTGGGGGTGGACGTTAAAATCAATAATACCAAAATCGTTGTATTGGAAGGTAACCTCATAGCTACTAGATGGTAATTCCCGCCTCAAAGTCAGTAGCAACCCTCGACATGCAAACAGGTGGTCAGTTTAGATGCGCTCAGTATGTGCAAAAGTCGAACAACCGGATAACAGAAAGATATATAAGCGCCCAACCCGTCAGTCTATCACATGTTTTGCGAGGAGGAGGAGATCTATCTTCGGAGAATAAAAAACAATAATTTTAGGTACAAAATATTTATTTTCATGTTCTACAACGCTACTTTGACTCGTATGTCAAAAAAGTGATTAAACAAAAGGTGCTTTTACCCAGGGGACTGGAAAAAAAAGCAATGTGCTTTATGTGCATTTCTAATAATTAATTCTGTGAAAAGTGCAAATCGTTTTTCGTTTCGAAACTGTGACGATATCGTCTTTTTTATTTGAACATCTCAGTGAAAGTGACATTCATGACAGTGCTGTTGACATGATAACATCCTGACAGATTAAGAAATCTTTGGTTACTTACATCAGGGCTTTCTATTACGCCCAAATGATTTAATATTTCGGACTTATTGGCACGACCCAGCTGGAAGAAAATCAAGAAAACTCAAAAATGGAAATAAAAAAAAAGGTTGATTGGCGGTAGAGAGAGAGAGAGAGAGAGAGAGAGAGAGAGAGAGAGAGAGAGAGAGAGAGAGAGAGAGAGAGTAAGAAGCAAAAACAAAAAAGAGAAGAAAGAAAAATTACTTTGGAAGATGGAATTTTTGGTAGAAGGAGGAGGAGGAGGAGGAGGAGGAGGAGGAGGAAACTTTCGATAATGACAAAAACAAAATAAGAAGATAAGGAGAAAAAAGAGAAGAAAAAATAACAGAAGAAAATGAAAACCAAAATAAAACAAATATAAAAGAAAAACAAAAAACAAAATAGACGACGATAAAGAAAGAGATTAGAATGGTTTCAAAAAGTCGAAAGTAAAAGAAAGAAAATGGAGAGAAAAATAAAACCTATGTAGTAAGGGAACAAGAAACAAATTTAGATTGCCAAACTTTAGGTAAACCATTATTTCTGCATTGAGTTTATTTTAGAATAATTTTTATTTAATTAGTTCCAGTTCATTAGAAATCTTCTTCTAAGAATAAAGCTTCTTACGTATATGAAGTTAAAACGATCAAGTTCTAAAAGTCAACACACCGATTGAAATACTCTTCTTCAAACATTTACGTGCATATTATTTGTTGCCAAATTTTTATACGAGAAACCATTAAAGTAGATATAATGTAAGAATATATATATATATATATATATATATATATATATATATATATATATATATATATATATATGTTGAGTTATTGATTTGTTTTACGATTTATCAATCTTTTGCAGGTTATTTAAAGCCAAATAATATTTTAAGTTGTAACAATTTTTTGGAGATAATATTGATTTATTGATACAAATCATACTAATTAACCCCTAGCTGTGGGGAGGTAGGTAGATTCATACCTTTCATACCTTTCATACCTTGCTCGTACATAAAATCCATCGCTAAAGATGCGGGAAACATGGTCACTTCCCTGTACCGCTCCAGTAAGTAACTGACTCTACGAGTTATCCTTTACCTTTACGAGAGACAGATCAGACCTGAAGCGGAGTACTGCAGACATATATAGACAGGAGCTGTTCAGTCTTCACTTTCCAGTCTCAATAGAGCTCAAAATCGTCCCCGCAACCTTGTGGGGACAAATTATTTTTCACCTTACAGCCTTTTTCTCACAGACGAAACGTTGTAAGCCTCTCACTACTCCATCGCTATTTCCATGGAAAATGCTCAGACGAACTGTATTCCTTACTGCCACTAGTTCTAACCTATACGGCTAAGACCCGCTATGCCACACACATATTGTAGCGAATCACTCTCATCTCCGGCGTATTCCATTGGTAAAATTTATGTTCGGTGAAACTAACTTCCAAGAAGATGTTTCTCCGATCACTATAATCTTAAGCTGTTCAAGTCTAGGATTAACCATCATATTCCTCACATATTCGCATAAAGTGTGCCTCTTACTTTGTAACACTCTAACTAGAGGTGCTCCCGTGCCTTCTACAGGGTAAAAAAAAAGAACGAGGCGGTGTTTATTGGCGGAAGCAATCATTTTTCCCAGTATATCGGGTTAAGTAGAATGATACTAGTAGCAGGTGGCAATCTCTGACCCACTGTATTGGAATAGATGGTTTCATGCTTTTCCCGAGAGCATTAGTGCGAAGTGAACACAAACTGCTGTTAGCTGGAATGTGAACTCTCTTCACCGTGATTGTGATCCACACCTCTTTTTAAATATAGTCATTTGTTATCACTTCTTTCTTTCTCTCTCCTTTTCTTTCTTTCTTTCTTTCTTTCTTTCTTTCTTTCTTTCTTTCTTAGCTACATGGAAGACATAAACACATGAAAGCTCACATCCACACAGAGAGACATCCGTAAAACATATATCATTAGATACTGCTAATGGTGCTCATTATGAAATACCGATACCAGACGAACTTAATAATAATAATAATAATAATAATAATAAATTACAGCTAATATCTTATGATGGGCTTTATCTATGTAAAATGTGTGCGATCTTAGGTTGTTTGATTTTGATTTTTTTTACAAAAATGTTCTGTGGAAAATGTCATGATGTCATTTCTAACCTTAGATCTCTACTTGAAACTTACAAGTGAATGAGTATACAACATAAGTCAAAAGAAATTATAATAATAATAGAGGAGTAAGTAAATGAAAGGACCCCAAGATAGAAATCAGTAGAAGATGGCACCGCAAGACAGCAACATTACTTGTTCTTATTGGGGCTTTGGAATATTACCAAAGGAAGTAAACAAATACATGGTTCAAATACCTGGCAGTCTTAAAACATGTAAATTGCAAAAAAAATTCACATTTTCACATCTTGCGTAAATTTTTCTACATGTGGTACCCTAAATCTAATCTAAATGGTGTGGAATATTAACATCTTAATGATGTCACTATTTTCTCTTAGAGTTTCATGGGATATCCATTTTAATTGTTGCTGTTGTGTGTAATCCTTTAGTGATGTGGTTTCTGTTATTTGTTACAGTTCTTTGTTTGTGATTTTATAGCGCCAGTCTATGGAATTCGAAGATGGATCGTCCTCACTAAGACCTACAAGCTTCACTCGATCGAAGCCATTTTTAGTTATTGATCTGAGAAAGCGGTTGATAAAACTGACAGTTTAAATATTTCTGAATGATTAGGCTTTCATGCATAGCATTCATATGAAAGTCTTCATCTGCCGAGGCTATCTAAGAACAAGACACAAGTTTTTAGGTGAATGTTTTGGTTTTATAATAATTTCCAGTGTTGAGTCAAACTACACTTAACGCCGCCTATTCTATATTTAATTTCTTTATCTCCTCTACTAAATTTGTTATAACTGATCCATTCATCGGGATATTTGAAGTGTTTGGTATTTACTAATTCCACATTCTGAGTTTTAGGATAGATTCAGAATATGAACTATCACTGCTTTCATTCCAATTCTACATCATAGTTTCGGTTTTAAACAGTTTATCTTGAGTTTATGCTGAGCTTTTGTTCAAGATCATTTTATCCCAACTATGAATGCTTAAGTCGTCGGCATAGTCTCCTTTATCATCAATAGATCGGCAATGGGCGGGAAAGTAGGAACGTTGTTTTCTATTATTAGATTCATTTGGAATGTGGTATGGAATATTTACATGATCAATGCCCATCTCTTTATATCTGTGCGTGTATATGTGTAGAGCATAGTCTAGGAAGAGATGAAATAGATTTGAGGCTCTCATTTCCCTCTTGTCCTATTGTTGATGAGGTTTGGAGTTTCATGTTTCATGTTTTAAACTGAATTACTACTCGTCCGATTCGACTTTAAAAATTAACTTTTCTCAAAAAGAAAACATTTCTGAAAGAATGAAATGTCATTTTCAAAAAAACAAAAAAAAAACAAAAAAAAAACAAAACAAACTAAACTTCATATGAAAATATAAACTTATTCTTCAAATACTTTTTTTAATGATTACACATGAAATGTAGATACAATTTCCTAATCATGAAGTGTATGATTCAAATCTCTACAGAATAAAGGGTTTATTGGCCCTAGTTGGCACCCCTGACATGTCCACTTAGTGGAGAACTCGTGAAAAGCCTTGACCAGCTAAACTATTCGTTAGACCAGTGTTTCTCAGCCATTTTATTTTACTTCAGAGTACAGTTATACATGGTGTCCCTTAAGTCTAGACACAGGCAAAAATGCATATTTTCAAGAAATAAAATTTTCAACAACATTTTATTGAATTGGAATAATGACAAAGAACATCTTCAATATGATTTCCATCATTTATGATGCAAAGGTTGATAGACTTTGCAAGATTCGCTTGAACTCGATGCAATAACTGCACATTGCTATTAATTTTAGCACATTCACTCTTCATCCGTTTAATTAAGTGTCTTTCATCTGTGATTTTCATTGAGTACACCTTTTCTTTTAGCATACCCCAGAAAAAGAAGTCAATTCTTTTGACAAAACCATATTTAAACTCTGGAGGTAAGAAAATATATAGTTAATGAGATTTCCTATGTGTCTAGACTTAAGGTGCAACCTGTAGAATAACACAAAACTCTGGGGTGCACTTTAAACTTTAATAAGGAGAAAATAGGTCATGAAATTTGAAAATATGAAGGAAGATTAGCGGTAGTTTTAATTTAAAGGGATTTATGACGAATTTGCTATTTCTAAGAGGCCGAAAATTTTGGGCACCCAGTGAGTATCGAACTCCCTATTCAGTCGTAATTAATCTTGCGAGACAGGAATGTAAGCATTATGCTATGTCTAGGTGCCGTAAATGATTTTCTAAGCGTAGCTTACATATGGTACAAGACCTAAAGTGTTGGGCACCCTGTTAGGATCGAACTCTCCGTTCAGTCGTAATTAATCTTTCGAGAAAAGCTTGCTAAGCATCATATTACGTCGATGTGCCGTAAATGATTTTCTAAGCGTAGCTTAGATGTGGTACAAGACCACAAATGTTTTGCACTCTGTGAGGATCGAACTCCCTGTTCAGTCGTAATTCAGCTATATTTTTCATTGGTGTCTGTGATTACGGGTCAGTTCTCCCCAGGAAATACGAAATTGTCTGAATCGAATTTAATGTCAATAAGGAACCTTTTTCTAAGAGGAGTCGATTTATAGAGACCCTAGTATGTACAGGGCGCATCCTAAGAGGAATTGATTTATAGAGACCCCAGTATGTACAGGGCGCATCCTAAGAGGAATTTATTTATAGAGACCCCAGTATGTACTGGGCTCATCCTAAGAGAGAATTACCAAAATAGACTTTGCCTTTATTATCACGTCGAAGAAACCGTAGTACAGAGGTGGAGCCTCACATAATCTCGGTGCCTGCCCCAAACATTTAAACAAGTGGTCAACCAATCTGCTCTTGGGGTACACAGAAGCGCTCCACCCGATGGGGAAAAAATTCAAAGCCACACACGCCCACTAGTTGATATTAATTGACGAGGTTCGGAGTTGAATAAAAATAATTTTACATATGAAAAATCTGCAACGAAGGCATTAGACAAGTTTAAATGCTGATTTTCTTGGCACAACCCGTTTGAAATATCAAACATCACCGGCCATGAATATAAGTTTTTCAAATGCATATACCATTTGTATATTATCAGTAATTTTTTTCACCCATGATGTTTTTCTTCATATTTCAAAAATCTCTCCCTCTTTTATCAAGACTGATTCAAAATGCGAATTATAAATTTTATAAAAAGGTTAGTATTCTAACATTTTGAATATATCAATTCCTGATTCCAGTTATCCGTTGGAACCTTGAAAGTTCTCAAATCTATTTAAAGCAATTAACTGATTCTTGTATAGATAAAAGTAGATAGAAAAAGGAGCTGAAAAATTATAAGCCCGACCCACTTCCAAAATGAAAACCAAACATCAAATTTCCTTCTTGTTTGTAACGAGAACTTTTCAGCACTCATTTGTGTTTATATTCTGTGGATTTAACAAGAACGACTGTAACAGTTTTTGTCCTAAATCTAAATGGCAGTTGTTTTATCATTATCTAAATATGAATGACAAAAACGAGTGCCGCGGAACTGGTACCAGTGACCCTGGTCGAGAGCTACATTATTATTATTATTATTATTATTATTATTATTATTTAAATGTCATGTCCCTAGTGACCTTCCATCATCATCGATCAGAGCCTGTATTTTCACCTATGGCGGTAAACGAGTGTTATACGATTCAGCGCTAAATATTTTGGGAAAATGGTCAGTTCTCTGTACCGCTCTAGTAAGTACCCGATTCCTGCTGCTATTCTCTACCTTTACAAGAGACAAAAAATGGAGTATTCCTGCCATATATTAACAGGGGCTGTCCAGTCTTTATTTTTGTTCTTGATTGAGTCCAAAAGTGTATTCGTGTCCTTGTGGGTGACGAATTAATTTCCATTGTACAACCTTTTTTTTCTCAGAGACGAAACGTCTCAAGCCTCTGGGTGCTCTATCGCTATTTCTATGAAAGTGTTCAGACGAACTAAATCCTTAGATCCACCAGTTATATCCTTCACGACAAAGATCCACAAGGGCCACTCACACTAAAGCGGACGACGCTTATTCACTGGTGAGATGTAAGTTCTACTCGAACAACTTCTTCCCACGGACCACTGCTTTGTGGAATTGCATTATGTCCATCTAGTCTGGTTCGCCTATTAAGGCTATATATACGTCCTGTTATTTAACGAAAGCTCGCCGAAGAGAAAGGGTAAATTCATGCTTTTCTCACGGGTAATATTTTGAAGTGAAAGCAATAGATTCATGTGGATTTCGAACCCAGCCTGCTGTTTCCATTTTCCATGCTGATAATCGCTACCATATCCATAATATCTAAGCATTTAAAAATGCTTATGAGCGTTTTATCATCTGCATTGTTATTGAAATAGTAGCACTTTGTGGAACGGAAAGGCATGAAACAATTGGAGATCAGCAAGGGCGGATAACTCTTATAAATCTCGTGTATCTGCCATCTTGCTCTTGGCTTGCAACAAAAACATACCGTCTTACAAAAATGGCGGCATCGAGTAGGGTGTTACTCAATTTTTGCTTTATTGTCTGAAGAAAAATTGGGCTAAATGAAGTTAAGAGATGAAAAAGGTAAAGCAAAAATGAAGTAATGAGTACGTCGGGAGAGTTGAGAAAATATAAAAGAGAATTGAATATGAAACAAAAGAAAATAGGAAAGAGAAGGAATCTTCTCTCTCTTGTCCTCTCTCTCTTCTCACTATCTATCTATCTATCTATCTATCTATCTATGCAAAACAATAATTTGGGAGTAGAAAAAGGTATATACAGATTTCTTTCATTTTATCATTCCTTTAAAAGTGACTGAAAATTCATTTAGTATACGTAGTCACCCATCTAGGCAATGGTCAGATATTTCAACTTGATATGGCCGTAAGCCAGTTTATGTAATTTAAATGTGAAGAAGGATCAAACAAATATTATTTAAAACTCGGACAAAAACAGACATATTAGTTTTTATCAAATAGGGCCAAATGGAATGGTTGTTGAAAAGTTTTCGGGATCTTCAAAAGAAAGCTAACTTTTGGTCATTTGTCCAGATTATTGGAAGTGGGTCGGGCTTATAATATTTCAGCGTCCTTTTGTATGCAGTTATATAGATACAAGAATCTTTGGCGCCTTAATTTTGTGCCCATCAATCAGTCGCGGTGAACGGATTCAGTAATCGATATTGTCCGATTTCTTTCTTACCACTGACAATTTAAAGCCAGCGTTCTTGTTCAAGAGTGAGGAAGGGAGCCAGCTAGCGCACATTGTTGACTCGAAAAAGTAATTGCATTACATACTGTCAAACTGATTAAGAGTGGACTAGTTTCTCAAATATCCTCAGGCAAATACAAGAGACATAATTTTCTGGGAAGTTTTCAGTTGCCCACGTAAGTCTACTTAAACTTATTGAAAAGGTTACCGAGTTCTTCAGAGTGAAATTACCTTAACACTTTGATTCTGTCACTTATCAAGTTGAAGTTGATTAAAATGCTAAGACATTTTGAAATACTTTTAATCTAACACGTCATTAGTAATTACGCGCAGTCTTAAGTACTGATTTAAATATGAAACGTATCCACATATAACGACGAAATTGCTAAAAAAGATATACATACAGGGGTAAATATTTCAGATAGAGTTTATCTGTAAAAGGACAATATGAAAAAGACAATAGGAAAACTTATCTTAGCCGACGTGTTTTATCCTCTGAGGGACTTTATCCTTAAATTTGACTTGATAAAGTCCCCCAGAGAAAGAAACGTGTTGACAATAAGATAAGTTTTCCTTTTGTCTTTTTCATACGAAGTTAGGTCAAAAATGATCCGCATTTTCGCCATAACATTTCTTTAGGTTTGTCGTACGACCTTCTGAACATGCGTGCTTATAGTTGTTTCTATTATGGTCACGTGATCGAAAGTTGAGCTTGACTGTGCTAGTTTTCTTACTGCTGTTACAGTGTAAACATGGTGGCTCCACTAGCAGTGTGCACCAAGGAGGAACAAAAATGCATGAATGCCTGTATCTTCGAAGACAGTCAGTGTATGAGTATAGAGTCTCTGTTATTTCAGTATGGTTATGATGAAATGATTATGTATTCAAAATGAAGGACCATAGTATCCCGATATACAGTGAGTTGATCAAAGGGAAAAAAAAAACAAGCCAAAATTGGCGTATTGCATCACGAAGGCACTGCAGTAGGCTAACTTCATGCAAAATACCTATCTCTAGATTGTTCATCCTGGAGGAAACCGATGACCAATAATAAAAGAGATTTGAACAGAATCGTTTTGAGCAGGAAAAAAATCAAAAGTGATGTTTCTAAGAGTCTTAATATTCATTTTCCCTGACATTGTTGGCCACAGAATTTGATAGAATGTGTAAAGAATGTGGCCGCATCTGTCTAAGGTCAGAATTTTCACTATATTTATAGAAAAGAATTGGTGCTGATGAAAAAATAGTTTCATATTTTTAGCAACAGCACCAAAAATAAGAAACCAAAATTGTCAAAGAGCCAAAAACATGATCATTTTGAGTGGGGTGGGGGATCATCTCGTATCATTTCATCTTAGCAAGAAATCCAATGATAATATGATATGGAAATGCTTGCAATAGGGCTGAAGCTTCATCTGTAGAAAGTGCAACCTGAAACATCTGGTACTTTATTAGAAATGTACAATAGTTTGAAGTAGCCGAAGACATTTAGCACAGTACACAGTAGTGGAACTTCAAAAAATATTTAACATTAGACTCTTGCTGATTATGGTTAAGTAGTCAGACAAATAAAGTTAACTTTAAAAAAATCCCTTCTGGCTCCATGCTTTCCAGTCGTCGATTTTAATCTACAAAAGTTTAAATGCAATGTCAGTCTATATTTGCTGTCCTCCTCCCCTTATTTATTCGCAAATATAAATTCTACAAAAAAGGAAGCGTGTATTGACATCGACTGGCATGAAGCGAGCTGATATTAATTTTATAGAAAGAGTGTATAATTTCATTAACGATTACTTCGAGCCAAATCGTCTTTTTTATTTGGAAACAAATCTTTCACTTAACAAGGGTTTCGGTAAAATGTGAGACTTTTAGCAAGGGATCAAATTCAATTTGCTTCTTTTAACAAATCATCGATTTTCGCCCGTAACATGCCGTGAGTATTGAAAATAAATTAACAAATGCAATCGAATTAATTATAATTGAATGAAAATGTATTCCAGATTTAGCGCCAACACAATCTTTTAAAAGATTCTGTAGTTTTTTTTGTTTATAAAAGTGTTTATAAAAATCATATACGCCAAAAAAAAAAAATCATGAATCAGTTGTTATGCTTAAAAAATATATATATATATATATATATATATATATATATATATATATATATATATATATATATATATAGTTAGTTAGTTTAAGAAAAACTAGGTAATCCGTATGGGTAAACCTAAGGAGGATAAAATACAGAGAGCTCAATGTAAATCCAGAGCCAATAATTTAAATAAAAACAGACCACTTTAAGGTTCCATGTAATAAATTATTTCACCACAACCCTTTTAAAAGGACTGCGGATCATCAGACTTTACTTCCAAAACCAAAAATGAAATTTCATTACATGGAACCTTAAAGTGGTCTGTTTTTTATTTAAATTATATATATAAGCCAAACTTTCCCTGACGATCCGTTTAGGTGAAACCTAGGTAGGTTTGTCTGCCTCACTAGGTGTATATATATATATATATATATATATATATATATATATATATATATATATATATATATATATATATATATATATATATATTATTAAATATATCAATTATCCGTCCAGTAGCACGACTCGGAGTTTCATACACAACGCAGTATTCAGTTAGGGACTGACCGTTACATAATTTAAATTTTAATAAAAATATCTGGTTAACGCAATGCTGGCGCATTCCACTTATTATACGGGGATTGCAGTTTTTTTATTTTAGAAATATATGTTGCATTTAAAATAGAAGGGATATTTATATATAGTTTTATATATATAAAGTAAATTTAAAAAAATGTTTGTTTTTAAATGTACACACACACACACACACACACACACACACACACACACACACACATATATATATATATATATATATATATATATATATATATATATATATATATATATATATATATTTAATGCAACATATGTTTGATCTGGAGTTATAGGAATGGTATTTTCCAAACATGATCAACACATTTTGGTCGTGTTCATCTTGATATTATTGAGTATTGGCTTTGAGCACTTTCGGCTATACTTTTAGCCATTAATAAGGATGATTTTATTTTTATTTTTAACTGAATGTATAGATTGTTTTATGTATGTATCTAGAGTTATAGGAATGTTTTATTTTCCAAAGGCAATCAGCACATTTGGTATGTGTTTATAGTTGATATTATTTATATTATTATTATTATTATTATTATATATATATATATATATATATATATATATATATATATATATATATATATATATATATATATGTAATGTTTTTAATTATTAATCCGACATATTTTTATTGATTTAAACGTTAATTTTAGCGGAGACCCATATTTGAGCAAATATGTAATCTTTAAGCACATTTTCAGATTTACGGAAATCATAACTGCTCATTTTCAGAACGGTAGACGAACTAAACTACTATTTAAAATAGTCGGAACGTGTACTCAAATATTAGTATCCACTAAAATAACGTTTAAAGTAATATATATATATATATATATATATATATATATATATATATATATATATATATATATATATAAGTTTCACTGAAGTCGACTGAAAGGTGCAGTTGATTAAGATTTTTATTAATTAGTTTTGCATTCGTAAAAGTATTTTCTTTTCTGTCCATAGAATGTATTCAAATGTTCTATGGATCTGTGCGCTTTTGGTTTATCAAGTATTTTTAATAGATTATGCGCATTTATATATATATATATATATATATATATATATATATATATATATATATATATGGATGGGAATTTTAATGTGTTTTTATGTTTTTAAATTTACAAACACAGTAAGCATCTTTGTGGTCGTATCCATAGTTGATAATATTAATTGTCGTTTATTTTCTTATTATTAATGCTGTCCTTATTTTTAACTGTTTTTTGCAAGTTGTACATGATGCTAATATGGTTGTATTTTCCATAAGTCTAATGCAAACAGATGTTGGTAGCTCTCCGTGGTTCTAATGGAGGTATGTTCTGATGGAGATATGATTCCAATGCAAGATTAATTATTTAAAATTAGAGAAAATACCGGCAACATTTTAATGTCGGAGTTTCTCCTAACGATAACATGATTCGGAACTTAATCGCCCGGTTTGAATAGGTCCTAACCGCATGTACGCACTGACTTCGCGGTGGCAAATTGTCCTTGAGGATTCATCAGCTTCTACCCGTCGTCGATCTGTTCAACTCGGCATCTTCAGAACCTCAATTCAGAAGATTCTGAAACTGGATTGACGTACTGCAGGCTCTGTTGAGTATCTTGGGGTAGTAAAGTTTGGACCATTTATTTGAAACTTTACTACCCCAAGATACTCAGCAGAGCCTGCAGTACGCCATTCGATTTCAAAACCTAGACAGAGATAATAATAACTTTATGAACAACTAGATAATGAATGATGAATCCTATTTCCATTTGAACGGGTATATCAACAAAGAAAACTGCAGATTTTGGGGTACTGAGAATCCCAGGGAATTACATCTGCATCGATTGCATCCCCCAAAATGCAGTTTGGTGCGCTGTTATGGTTGATAGAGTTATCGGACCCTATTTCTTTAAAAATTAGGAAGGCCAGCTAGAAATAGTTAACAGGGCCCTGTATAAGACAATGCTTGAATTTTTTTATGCCCAGAGGTCGAAGATAATCAGGAGGTATGGTTCCAAGAGGATAGAGTGACTGCGCACACTGCTAAAGCGACAATGAGTCTACTGCGAGAAAATTTCGGTGAACGAATAATTAAAAAAAATACTGAATTTGTTTAGCCTCCGCGTTTACTTGATTTGACGGCACTAGACTTATTTTTGTGGGACTAGTTGAAAGAGCAGGTTTACGTAAATAAAGCTCAAACAATTCAAGAACTTAAGGAGAATATTCGAGCCGAAATCCGGCATTTAGGACCTGAAACCTTGTGTAGGGTCATGGTAAATGTTGTGGAAAGTGTCTGTATTTGTGAGAAGGAAAACAGTGGGCATTTGAGGGAGGTTGTTTTTCACGCATAATGCTGAAAATCATCCATTAATTATATTTCCAAATAAAATAATAATAATAAAAAAACATATTTGTAAAAGTCATTTTTGTTTTATATCAATCTTTCAGTGGCCACCCTTTATAAGGGTGACGTGTGCTCAGTATCGGAGACAGAGCATTTATAAGTGCCTTCATTTGTAGTGTTGACATTGGAGTCAACACTGCATAGTGACTGCTATTTTCACATTTCAAGCCATCTCCAGGCATATGGGACTATTCCTTCTGGGAGTCTATTTATAGAGTAATGCGAAGTGGGTGAAGGCAGAAACTGACTAGGGCCAAAGTATCTATGCGTCGTGTATATATGAAATAAACATAGCAGTGGAATATATTTTAGCGTCACGGAGTTTAAATGACCTTACGGTCCAAATGATTTTAAAACGTGGAACAAACTTTTATTTAGTTTTTTCCTTTGATTTGAAGGACCTCAAAATCTTTTGTTATTTTAACCGGCGAGATACTCTTGTATTATCGACCGTAATGTGGCAGAATTTGGAAGCAGCGCCATGGATTTGCGTTAAATATTTACATATGCCATATTAATCGAAGAGATGATATGTTATGACTTGACCAATATATGTTGATGTTGTTATTATTATTGTTGTGTTTTACCTTTGCTTTGTGTAGCATGAGTTGACCCCAAATCACAACCACAAGACAATTTTGTTATCAGAAGATGCAAACAAATGCAGTGCCATGCAAGCAAAGAGAGGGGGAGATAAAGAGATAGAAAGAGAGTGAGGTACGGGATGGGAGAGAGAGAGAGAGAGAGAGAGAGAGAGAGAGGTGTAAATATGTAATTGTGCAGGTGACTGCATGGAGAAACATCTACACAAGATGTGAGAAATACCCATGAGTATGATTTTTTACAATTCATATATTTTAGGACTAGCAAGAATTTGATCCACATATTTGTTTGCTCCTTTTGATATGATTCTGATAAAAAACAGGTCATATTGTTGTCATGAGATGTCTTATTCTACTGATTTCACTCTCGACGTCCTTGTATTTACTTAGTTTCTTAAATGTTTTCAAGGACGTATTTGTGTCGACTGAGGCTGCAACATCTAACAGGAGACACGTGTGTTTTCAACATGGTTTTTCACAATTATTTGAGATCGATTTGACTGGATTTCCCAATCCGCCTGAAGACTGAAACTCCAGAAAATGGTTACCTCATCATATTTTGTACAATTTGCGGCGGTTTATTTTCTTTACGAGGGAGTTTGAATGCAGGACGATATATGCGCGTCCAATATATATATGTACTGAGTAGCCCTACCCTGTAGCAAGTTCTGTATTGTCGCCGTCAGGCGACACACAGACATTATGTGGTCAAATGTCAAGATGAACTACTGTAAAGTTTCAGTATATGATATTGGTTGTTTCTGGTTGAAAGGCACTTATTATTATTATTATTATTATTATTATTATTATTATTATTATTATTATTATTATTTTTTTTACAGAGACTCGGTTTTCCAAAGGAATATTAGCGTATTTTGTTGTTTATTTAAACCGAGTATATTATACTGTATAATATACTCGGTTTAAGCTTAACAATAATTTTAATTTTACTGCAACCTGTATAATAATTATACAGGTTGCGGTAGAAATACCTCTCACATAATGGTAAGACAGTAAGTCTTACCATTATGTGAGAGGTATTATTTAAGTGGTATTTCTGTTATGTGAGAGGTATTATGTAAGTGGTATTTCTGGAAGGTATATATTAAAAGTATTTCTGCCTCACTCTGTATCTGTCGCTCTGATTAGTTGTCTGTAAAAATTATTTTTATTTACTTTCGATAATGTGATTAAGAAAGACATTATCACTAAGTGTTTTTTTAGATTCTGGGTGATTTTATATAGAATATTGTTGTAGCTGAAGCTATTAATTTTACACGGTTGATAAGATATTTTATGACTTTTATCATGTATCGCTAAGGGTCTTTTCCTTTGATAGTTAAGAAAACAGAAGTTAATACTGATGTTTTTTGTATGGTGAATTGAGGAAGTTCCGATGATAATAATTGAAGTGTTCATCGTAGTTCAAACTAAGTACGGTATTACTTTTAAAGATTTCATTTCATTTTCTTCATTTTCGTTTTTTATCTGATCGAGAATTTTTGTGAGAAGGACCATGTCGTCGATCAAATGAACACGTATAAACAGTTTGTCGGTTGGGCTTAAAAATATTTGCAATGTACGACATAAAATAATTTGAGTAAAAAAGGTCTTATCAATGAAATTTATTTTAATTTATGCGTGCACGATAAAATAGGCTTTGAAGTGGAAGTCATTTTAGCGACGTGACGCTAAAATCTATTCCACCGCCATAGCATTTGAATCCAGGTCCCCCCTATATATATATATATATATATATATATATATATATATATATATATATATATATATATATATATATATTTGTATTTAGGCAGCAATCATTCATTTAGGCATATTAAAAACGACAGACAATTTGGCCTACGATTAAGCTTTTTATGCAATTTTTCTTGTGTTAGAAAAAATGCTTTCTTTTTTGGACACAAAGTGTGTAGAAATTGTCCAAATGTTCTATAATTCCGAGCACTTTCAGCTATACTTTTAGACATTATCAAGAATGATAATATTTTTCAGTTTAACTGGGTGTTTTTAGTGTTATACAGATGTTTTATTTCCCGAACACAGTTAGCACATTGTGGCCTTATTGGTAGTTTATTAAATTTTGGGTTTTCCTTTTGTATTATTAAGGCTTCCATTATTTTTAATCTTTTTTACAGGTGCATGAGGTTATTATGTTTGTATTTTCTACTAGTATGTTTCGGATGGAGTCTGGTAAGTTTGTGTATGTGTTTAAATGTGTTCTAATAGAGCTATGGTCAGATAGGTTTAACGTATGCCTATCAGACGCCTTATATATATATATATATATATATATATATATATATATATATATATATATATATATATATATATATATATATATATATATAGTATATATATTGCAAACAAAAAAAAATGTTGGGAAACTCGTAGATAGGTTAACATATCGTCTGATTCACACTCCTGTCCGGTTTTTGAAGAGGTTTATCCCTTGTTCAGGATTGGGTTTTCGCTTCCTTCTAAAGTTTCACTCCGAGTAGCCCCCTTTCTTGCATCTTAGTGGCATTATCGCTGTGCTTGAGGTGAATTGATTAATATATATATTTTAAGACATTTTTATGTTTATAAATTTTTTCAGATACAAATATTTAAGTAAATGCTCTGTTTACAACATTTACCGGCCTGAGTGTCCGAGAAATTTCACAGAAAATATTCGTCCTCCGACAGGATTCGAACCTGTATCCTAGACGGAACAGTCATTTAGCTTGACGCAGCTTTACCGATTTGGCGTTCGGTTAGTAAGGTTGAATTTATTGTATTTGAACTCCAATATTCCATGAATCTCTCACGTATATTCACATCTGCTCATGGCATATCAAATGTAAACAAATGACGTCACACATTATGAAAGATATAAATATTTGTATCTCTAAAAAGAATGTATACACATAAAAATGTCTTAAAATAATTGTCGGACTTTGTCCATTTCCTAATATATATATATATATATATATATATATATATATATATATAAATATATCTGTGTGTGTACATACATATATATATATATATAAGTAGATACTGAGTTCAACACTCCATTGCAATAGTTTGTTTCATGCTTAAACGTAATCTTGAGAAAATATATTTATATGTATATATGAATGTGTATGTATGAATACATACTAAAACAAAACTTTCAAAGAAAGAAGCTGCACATCTGTTGTTAATGTTGACAGGTCCTAGTTAAACATGGAATACAAAACAGCTTATTTATCAGTTCATAAACCTAACTACTATTAATAAAGTGATTTTAGATTTTATGGAGATGCTCTCTCTCTTTCTCTTTGTCTCTTTCCCTCTCTTTTTAAGCGTACGTTCATATAAAGTTGCACAAAGGGGGTATCAAAACGGAAATGGTTAAAGCGATCCGTGTTCAAACTATAGCCGATGTTGGCTATTTTCATTTCCCATTAATGCCGTTGGGTAAGACACGAAACACTTTCACCTTGTACTTTCTTCCTTGCCCAGATATCAAAATAAAAATGTTTTCATCACTCGCTTATCAATTCCCTCATAATTTTAGAGGCTTAAGCTTAAGTAATAAAATATTTTTTACCACCGATAACTAACCTTCCCAAGAGCCAATCACATATGAAATAAATGCACGGTCTTTAAGTTACTTAATTTAACTAACTTTAACTGGTTACCTATCCAGGCAGTAGCAACAAAAAAAAACCCTATATTTATAGGCAAAATTAACGGTGCGATCATATTATTCTCTTTCCTAAGCTATCTGGTGAGAGAGATTTTATAGTTCTACTCTTTTACAATAATATCAGGAGAGTAGTTTCTATGGAATGATTAAGAAATAAAGAATATGGAGCCTACCTTTCGTTGGGGCTGACATCCTTGTATTTGATTTGCATATGACAGCAATTCCCACAAAACTGACATCAGAGTGTGCAAGGCCAAACAATATTCAAAAGAGTAAACATTATTCAATTGACACAGCATATTGCTTATTTTTCTATCTCAATTTTCTTACAAATTTATTTTTTATGCTGGCTTCACGAACTCTTAAATCTTGTTTTTTTTTAACATTAAGTTAAAAAATTCACTTTTTTTTAAAAAACTGTCTGAGAAAAAAGATGCAGACAGACGTGCGTGTATGTATACATTTGCATATACAGATATATACAGAGAAAAAACTTCAGGGGATTTAATGCGTTGGCAGTAGGTGGCGCTATTGTGGTGCTTCCGGCGCTCGTAAATGCGTAAGGGTTACTGACGCAGGTGAATGCATTAAACAAACAGGATGCAGATACATGAGCGTTAGTGTTTTTACTGTTATTTGCATCTATTAAAACACACACACACACACAAACACACACATACACAAACACACACACACATATATATAATATACATGTAGTATAGATTATAAGATCTTTGCCTGCATACAGTCTGATTGTGACATATTTTTAATGAGTCGAGAGAAAGCAGAAAAACGTTAAAATGTGCGTCTAAAATAAAGAAAAGAGACGCGATAGACTGACAAAAAGAAAGAAAAACTGTTGCAAAAGTCAAGTATCAAATAATTTTACGAATTAATGCTTGATTTTTAAGTTAATTTTGTAAATCCGAACGTATAAAATAGCACTAAATTAACTACGAATTTTGAAATATAAACAATGAAAATCATTACCATTCAATAATTTCAAATTTTCGGTATTTTCTGTAAAATTGATTTAATCGATAGCAATCTGAGCTGATTGGCTAAAATAAGGTAAAGGTTACTTTTAAAACCAGTATAATATATATATATATATATATATATATATATATATATATATATATATATATATATATATATAAATGGACATTGTGGGGAACAGTCAGGAGAGACAGTCTCTTTCATATTTAAACACAAGCTTCAGGCCTTCAAACAGTTTAAAATACTTCTGATGGCCTGAAGATTGCGCTTATGCACGAAACAAACTGTGTCTCCACTGGGTGTTATCCTCAATATCCACTTTTATCTTTGTATATCTTCTATCCCTGATATTGAGCACTTCAATATAGCATACCTTGAAACTGTCTTTTTATCATAATTTAACGTATGTTAAAGTGAGCAGAATATTGTTATCAGAAATTAGAAAAGTTCACAATATTTATCAAAGACAGACTTGAAGTTTCACAATGTTTCGCTCAACACGGTTCCAATATTTTAAGTCAGTCTTTGATAAGTATTCTGAACTTTTTATATTTTTGATAACAATATATATATATATGTGTGTGTGTGTGTTAGTGTGTATATGTCCAACTGTCTATGACACACATAGACAAAAACGGTATCATTTTTATGAGATGTATATATTATATGATTTTATAAGTATTAAGAAATACTATATCACTATGATCATTAAGAAATATAGAGGTTACATGACTGTATCAATATTAAGAGACATAGAGGCTATATGACTAACAATATTATGATACTTAGAAGCCATATCACTGTATCAGTATTAACTGACATAGAATTTATATCACTGTCGGCATTAAGAAACCTGGAGGTTATATTATTTAATTAATTTTAATACACGCATTTAATTGTTTTGGGAAGCTTAAAAATGGAATAAGCAAGTAAAAGCAAAAAAAAAAAAAAATCATTTCAAAGTGTTTTCATTCGTAGCAGTGATTCTTTCACTTGTAAAGGTCTGTATTTATTTATATATTATTGATGCACCTAATAGCATTATTTAAGATTTCCATAGAAGATGCAATCTTTGTTCTAGAATTCTCAAAATATAGAATATATATATTTAAATTAATATTAATACACGTGTCGACTACATCTCCTTATCATTATACATCTCTGTATTTATAATAATACAAGTATATATCTTAATATCTCTGTTCATATATGCATAAAGTTATACATAAATCTTCATATTAGTCAGAAAACGTACAGTTTATATCTCTCTATCAGTATTAAAACAGCTTTCTAATTTTTAAAGTGTTTTGCTCGACTGAGAGTAGGTGTCTACAAAACTTAAGCGAATCAGACATCAATATTCTGAAAGAGATGCAATGTAAAACCGGATACTTTTAAGAAATGGGGGTATGGGGTTTCACGTTTTGTCATTTACATCTCGCGGCAAATACCGAGAGAATTTAAAAAAAAAAACAATTATTTTCGATTTCTTTGTTAGCATAATGGCCAAATCTTCTGCTTAGATTGAAAGAGAATTTAAAAGAAAAAAAGTATTTTAAAAATTGGTTTCTTTAATTGAAATAAACGAATAGTTTTTGCCAAAGAGTTGACTACATTTACATACTTACATTTGCAAAGATCTTTGTAGTGGTTGAAGCAGTCGCGATTTTCACCCCAACACACATTGTCGGTAACCAAATAGGCAAACTCTTTTCCTACCAACTTAGAAGATTTCATAATAATAGTGAATATGCTTTTCAGAATCTAAGCAAAGTATTAACTTTTTAGAAAAAAAAGAAAAGTGTGCTGATTTTCTATGTCATAACTGATCTCATGGCTGATTATGTTGGAGAATTTATTCGATGGCGAAGAAAATACAAACATTGTTGAGAGAAAGAGAGAGAGAGAGAAAGAGAGAGAGAGAGAAATAGAGAGAGAGAAATATAGAGAGAGAAATAGAGATTATTTTTTGATTTTTGTTTCAAAATATCAACACTTCCAGGTTCTTTAATGTTCTGTCGTACAGGAGGTAGCTAGAAATAGTTTGGATTTGTACGAGAGTGAAAAAGCTAGACATAAGTTTGGTTTGTACTGGAGTAGTAGACGTAGATTTAGCATGAAAGTCAAGAAGGTAGACGTAACTACAGTAAACAATCCCAGGATAACGCAGCACTATCAAGTGGAAAGAATAAACCGCTGCAGCAATTCGAACTCGGTTCATACTGGCAGTTTACTTATTAAATACAGAGTGGGTGTGTGCTTAAGTCACGAAAGTGACTCGGGAGATTAGTGTTTAAGCAGTCTCCTTGGTTCAATGTTTGAGTAATATTGTCTTTCATAAGTCATTATCAAAAAGGTTTCGTTTTTATATTATGTCAGTTTCAATGTTTTTCAAATATCGCATCTTCACATGTCATGTCGGGTTTTAAAGTATCGCGTCTTCCTGATATGTCACGATTTAGAAATTAATTTCAGTCTTTAAAAATCAGGGATGTTTACACAAACACGTGCACCAAAAGATTCTGAACTTTATAATAATAATAACGTCGGATTTAAAAAAAATCCATTACTTACTTAAAATATTACTATATGTATATAAAAAAATAATATAAATATATCTATATACTTATATATATATATATATATATATATATATATATATATTATATATATATATATATGTATGTATGTATATGTATATACATATATTTATGCAAATGTTACTAAAATATATATATATATATATCATATATAAACAAAAGATGTATGTGTGTGTGTCTGTGTGTGTGTCTGTGTGTCTATCTGTCTTTGTCTGTGCATGCTATTTCCGTACGTTCACATTTCTCGACCAACTTCGATGAAATTTTATACGCATATAGCAAATTTATAAAATTAGGTCAAAATCAACTTCTAGGTCTTCAGACCCAACGTGTTTGGCAAAAATATCGATAAACCTAAGATGGATACAACTTTTTGCAAAAAACAAGGAAAAGATTATGAGCTGATGTTCTTTGCACTAAATGCAAAACATCAGCTCATGTTACGAGCTTTATGATAGTTTTCCTGTGACCCCAGGGCTTCACACAAAAAATTGCAAAAACTTTCTCATGTTTCTTCAAACGTGTCGCAAAAACAAAAAAAAAAAAATGCCATCATGCAAGAAATAAGATCTGGTTTTAAAACTTCTAGCCATATGTCAGTCAAAAACTGTAAAAAAAGGTTTTTACGACGAAATGTTCAACTGGCTTTTTTTCTAAATTTGCCATGTAAATTACATATGACACACAAATTGTCTTGCGTGAATGTTTGGTTTAGATTATTTCAGTTAAGTGGACGAAATCTGTAACAAACTAGATCCCAAATCGTCTTTTGCCATTTAGCCAATAGTTTCTTCATATGATTCCATCCTAAAATAGCATTGAAACAACCTTTGATGCAAAGATTGTTTGAGAAGGATTATTGAAGCATTAAAAGGGAAAAAATCCCGAAGAATCTCTTATTAATCCCCGCTTTACAGTAAACGCGCGAAGAAGGACGGGGTTGTTCATGAGTGTGCACTTGCAGTTCAATCAACCTCTGACGCTTCATCTTTGTTTTATTTATTGTTAGATTTGTGAATAATGCCATATTATTTGAAAGTTATTATAGCCATAGGAAATTTACTGAATATTTAAAACATTGAAACAATTTAACCTCGCGCAACAACCACACAAAAAAGCTTTATCGATGGAGTTCCTTTATTAAGAACAATTGCGAAGAGTAAAAAAAAGATAAGTGGAAGGAGTAACTTAGTATACCAACGGATGATGCATGCAAGCGGGGACGCAAGCAGAGATTTCTAGAAGGGCAATCGTCAGGTATACAAGGGATGCGTTATACAATTTCACCCCATAAAATCTGAAACCAAGTCTGGGTAACATTCTTTTATATATATATATATATATATATATATATATATATATAATAAATATATCACCTTAGGGTATATTTCTAGATATATATATATTTAGATCAAAAAAAAAAACTTAAAAAAAAAAAACTAAAAATTTAAATTAAAGAAAGAATTTTTTTTCCTTTTTGGGGCATGAATTTTTTAAAACATTTATTCTGTTTTTTAAAAAAATCTTTCAAAAATAAAATATACTTCTCTGAAACTTTATTCGTGGAAGATTTACTGTTTTAAAGTTTAATTAATCTGAATTTAAAACAAATATTACTTTTAGTTTAGAATAGTAAAAATTCATTTTAGCAATTTTTTTTTGAGGATTTTAAATCATTTATCGAGAGGTTAATGTTTGAGAAAATCTACTTAAGGGACACATAACTGTAAAATTATTTGACGAATATAACGTCAACGCTATTTCTTTTTATATATATATATTTTTTAGTATTCAATGATCTTATAAATTGAAAAAATTTTCTAAATAATCTATTATTTTAATTTTTAGGTACTTTTTTTTTTAATAAAAAAATCAAATTGATTTGAGATAATTTAAGGGAAAATAAAAAAAAATTATCTATTAAATTTATATTTTTTTTTGACAACATTGGCTTGTAAAAATAAATCAATGTATTTACAAATTTAAAATATTCAAATTTTTTTTTATTTTAAAATATTATGGTTCTTGAAATTATTTTTTTATTAAGTTTAGATTCCTTTTTTTTTATTAATTTAACAGCCTTTGGCCACCTTTTAAAATTCAGTTTATTTTTGGAAGTTGCCAAAAAAAGGCAAATTAAAATTATAAAAAATATCCTAAAGTTAATTAAATCAAAAACTTTTCATTGAAAGACAATAGTGTCAATCCATTATTTTCCACCAAAAAATTTTAAATGCTTTTTTAATTAATTAATGTCTTAATATTATTTATTTTTTTTACGATTTCAAAAGCAGTTTTTTTATTTAACTGTCAAATACTGTTTGATTTCAAAATTTTAAAAAACCAAATAATTTTTTGATATTTAAGTCCATTCAGGATTTAAACAAAAAAAAAAACATATTTATGACATTTGTACAAATTAAAATTGGAAAAAATTTTTTTTTTTAAAATTAGAATTTTTAAAAATAATTTAATTTCTGAATAATCTATAAAAAAATTAAAAAATGAAATTTTATTTGATTTATATATTAAGCATATAAAATTTGTTTTATAAAAATGAAGGATATTAAAATTTTAAGCATTTTTAAAAGATAATTGTTGAAAGGGACAAAAATGGTATCAAAATTTTTTAATAAAAAAAAATTTTTTTATATAAAAACCAACACCAAATATTTGAAAATGTAAAAAAGATCCAACAAAATATTTTAAAAAATAAAATTCTGTTTAATGTTTTTGATGGAAATTTTTTTTATCATTTTATATGATTTTTTAGCTAATTTTGATTTATATATATTTAAAAAAGCTTAAGACTGTTTAAAAAAAAGTATTTCAAATAAACAGATCTGAAGTCGATTTTACCAAGACTATAATCTGACCATTTTTATCAAAGATATATTAAATATATACTATATTTAAATATTTTTATATATATATAATATATATATATTATATCATTATATTAAAAATAGTATCAATATCAAACAATATATATATATTAACATTATATATTTGTTAAAATATATATAAAAGCTTTTAAATTAAATTGCAATATATTTATTTTATACCAATTCATATTTTTAATTTTCAGTGCAGATTTTAAAAGAGTTTCTGAAAATTTGAAAAAAAAAAATTCATGGACATTGAATCATCTTGAAGGCATGGTTAAAAAAAAAAAAATTTTTACCCACTGACTGGAAAATTAATTTATTTACATTAAAATTAAATTTTGTACATTAACAAAAATATTTCCTAGTTTGGGGAAAATAAATAAAAACTTTTAAATTTTTTTAAATTAGTTGTAAAACCAACTGTTCATCCAAAATCGGAAAATTACTTGATTTTGAACAGAATTTTCAAATCGTTTTGTTTTTCTAACGGAAATTCATCGAAATGTAATACCTTTTCTGGAATTAAATAGATGGGTAAACTAAAAAATATTTAACCAAATTATGTTTTTTTTTTTTTTTGGTTCTTGTTGGTTTAAAAATTTCAAAAATATCAAAAAAAAAATTCGTTATCATTTTAATAACTTTTTGCCCCCAATAATTTTTACATTTAAATTTTTATTATCTAGTTAAATTTCCTCATTTAAAAACAAAATTGTCAACCATGTTTTATATTTTCAAACTTTAATAATTTTTTACAATGAAGGTTGAATCTTTTCGGATTCATTCTAAATTAAGTAGGACTTGATTTTTATATATTGGATTCTTTTCTGAATTTGTTCCAGAAACAGAATAAATGTCAACCTACTGCTGGAAAAAATATTATCTAATTTATGAACTTTTTTTAATGGCAAGCTGTTATCTAAATCATAAAATGTTTTTAAAATCGGCATTAAATAATCATTAGTTCTGGTCAGAGTCATTTCCAAAAAATAATTTTGACAAAACAGTTTGAATTTGTCAAAATTCAAAAACTTTCTTGTCAAATTGCAGTAAATTTGAATTTGAAATTCAATTTTTTTTTAATTTTTTTTCATTTAGTATTATAATTATTTGATATTCTTTTTTTGACAACAAGAACATGGACTTATGCAAAAAAAGGATTAAAAAAACGTTAAAATAGAAAATCTTGAAAAATTAAACCATTTCTAATTGATTAACATATTTTTTCATTTAACATAAGAATATAAACTTGTTAGTCAATATATTGAAACTTAAAAGTTTCCAAAATTACATTTTTTTAAAAATTCACCAACTTTTTTAAAATCTAAAAAAAAACAATGAACGTCTTTGAATGATTCTTCCATCCTTAAATACAAATATATATTATTATATTATTTTGTTTCATATATTAAAATATCAATTTTATATTTTTATTTCTATTTATTGATTTTTTTTCCTTTATTTGACAGTTAAAAATTTTTTTTTCCTTAAATAAAAAATATATTATAGCTAAATATTGATTAAATATTAAAAATATTGTAAAAAGGTTAAATTAGGAAAAATAAAAAAAGGCGAAAAAAATCCAACTTTTTTATATAAAAATAAATTTAATGGCATAATATTTTAAACACATTTTATCGATGATTTAAATATCCATATAATTGGATATATTTAAATTTTTCCAAAATTATGAAAAAAATGTTAAACAAAAATTAATAAATTTTTTTGTCCGACAGATATTTTTTTTTTTTTAGCCAATGCAAAAAAATATAAAATATTGGTTTTCAAAATCTGGGGCAACCATTGTGGTTCAAAAGATTTTAAATAATTAAAAAAATAAAAATATAAATTGGTCTGCTTTATTTAGGAAATCAAATTATTTAAATATTTTTTAAATTTGCATTAATTTAAGGCAATCTTGACCAGTTTAATTTTTTGAAAACATTTCCATATCTTTTTTTTTATATTTATTCCTAGAGTCAAAAATTATATTTACATATGAAATACCTTTAAAAAAAATTTTTTTAATTATTCTTAAACTTAAACATTTAAAAATACACGAAATATACATACATAGCATTGTACATGAAAAAATATATATGAAGAAATATAGTCTTAAGGTGTGCTATATTTATGGGATAAAGTGCTCAATATCAGAGATAGAGCGTGTGTAAATATAAAAGTGAACATTGAAGTCAACAATTAGAGGCGACAGGCTGTTTCATGCTAAACGCAATCGTCAGGCCACGAGTGTTTTTTTTTCTCGGTTATTTATATATTTGAGTCAGTGGTGCATTGTGGGTAGTCTATTTTGGCGGTTATTTTGTCGGACGTCGTTTATTTGTTTATTTATTTATTTGGGTTTTGTTTTATTTTTTTTATTTTTATTTTTATTTTTTTTTTTTTTTTTTTATTTTATATACTTATTTATTTTAATTTTAATCGGCGTTTTATTAACGTAGTAAAATTTATTTATATCGCTTATTTAATAGTTTTGTTTTGGTTTGGGAAGATAATTAAAGCTATTTATTCAACTTTAGGGCTGATTGCTGTAGTTTATTCTAACTACTATTTTCGCTGGAGCAGTTTTTAATTTGTTTATTATTTCATTTATTTATTTGGATTGAGTATCTTTACTTGTTTTTTTATAACGGTTAATTTATCGGGATCGGTTTGTTTGTTTGTTTATTTATTTTGGATTAATTTAGATTAATTTATTTTACTTTTTTTTTATTATTTATTTATTATACTGTATATTTTATTTACTCTTTTCGGTTTTTCAATTTTTAAGTAACGTAGTATTTTTTTTATCGTTATATAACAGTTATTTATTTTTTCGTCCGATTTTTTTTTTTAATTTTTTTATAGTCTAAATCTAATATTTTGGTCATAATGGTTTGTTAATTTGTTTTATTATTTACTTTATTTATTTGGGTTCATTGATTTTTTTTTTTTTTTATTTATGAATTTTATTTCGTCTATTTAAAAATTTTTTTTGGTAATTTATAAAAATTATTTTATTTTTTTTATTTATTTATATTTTTTTATTTTATTTTATTTTTTTTATTTTAATATTTTTTCGTTAAAATTTGATTTTTACAATTAAAATATTAAAATTTTTTTTATAATGAATGCATTTTCAGATGACTCATTTTTATTTTTTAATTTAAAAACAGTAAAATGGAAGGTAAAAATGTTTTTAAATAAAAAAATCAATTTTTTGAAAGATTTTTAATTTTTTGATAGAGGGGCAAAAAAATTTCATTATTTTAAAAGAAATTTTTCTCAATGAATAAAATCATTTAATTTTTTATTTTTTAAATTAAATTAATATTGAAGGTAATATGATTGAACTAAATTTTCGTTAAGAAAACTCCAGATATTAGAAATTTTTTTAAAATTTTGTTTTTTTTAATTAATAAATAAAAAAATTTATTTAAAAATTGATATTCATTTAAATTTAAATTATCTGATATATTAAAAATATATATATATAAAATTAAAAATATTTTTTATCATAAACAACCAAATTATATAACAAATTTGATTCATTTAATTTAATATTTTCTCTTTTTAATTTTATTTCATTTTAAATAAATTATCAAAAATTTTCAAAAATCATGCCAAAAATTAAAATTAATGAATAATATTCATAAAGATTCATCTAAAAATATATATTTAAAAAAAAATTTATTTTTTTAAAATATAAATTCAATTAAATATAATTTGATCCAATCAATGTTTAAAAACAATATTTTTTAATAATTTTATTTTTTTTAAATTTTGGAAGAAAAATTATAAAAATTTAAAAAAAAATCTAAAAATTTTTTTTTATTTTATAAAACAAATTATGTTTAATATTTCAAAAAAAAAAAAACATTTTAAATTTAACAAACTATGATATAAAATATATAAATATATCAATATATTATACAATTGAAATTATCCAATAAAATTTTTAAAATGAAAAAATTTAGAAAATATTTTTTATTTTATTTATTTAAATGAAATTTTTGTTAACATTTTTAAAAATCTTTCCAAGTTTTTATTTGCAAAATTTTCAAGAATTGAATTTTTTATTGAAAATTTATTGAATAAATATTTTTAAAATTGAAAAATTGAATTTTATTAAATTTGTTGAAAATTATATCTTTCCATAATAATAATCCAATTTTTTCAGCAAATTAAAGAAAATTTTGATAAATTTTAAAAAAAATTAAAAAAAAATAAAATTCGAAAGTAAAAAATTTTTTAACAACATGAGATCAATTAAATTAAAAAAGAGTTTTACATATATATCAAAATATTATTTATATTTTTTATTGTTTTTCATTTCATTAAAAATGGTTTTTTGTTAATTAAAATAAAAAAAATTTAAAACTTTTTAAAAACAAAATAAAAAAAAAATTAGATACTTTTTTATTTGTTGAATAGTTCAATAAAAAATTAAATATTAAAAAAATATTTTTTAAAAAAATATTGGTCAAAAAAAAAAATTCCAAAATTACAATTAAAAAATTTGAAAAAATATTTTAAAAAGAAAATAAATCAAAATAAAAATTAATTTACATAATTATTTTTTAAAATAAAAAAAATTATATTAAATAAATTTTTTTTTATTAATTTATGTAAAATTTTTTACAACCAAAAAAAATATATTTAAAATGAAAAATACAAAAAAAATAATATAAATTATAAATTTAAAAATTATTGAACAATTTTGAATTTTTTTCAAAATTTAGAATTTTAATAGTTAACAAAAAATTAAAATAAAATAATTATTAAATACAAAAAGTTTTAAAAATTTAAATGAATTTAAATTTTGTATTTAAAAAATAAAACATTTCTAAATAGAAACAATAAAAAAAAATAAATTTCAAAAAATTTATTTGTTTTTCAAAGAATTTTATTATAAATTTATTTATTGAATTTTATATTTCAGATGAAATTAAAAAATGAAAATTAAAAAATCTTTTTCAATTTTTTTTATAAAAAAAAATATAATTTAATTGCAAATAATAAACAAATTTTGAAAAAAAAATTAGGTCTATTTTTTAAATTGTATAAAAAATTATATAAAATATTTTTATATAATAAATAGAAAAATTTTTTTGGTTTGAAAAGTTTTAAAAAAAAATCATATGAAAAAAAATAATTTTATTATTTTAAAAAAAAAATTTTAAAATTATCTATTATTACCTAAAAAAATAAATCTTTTAACTTCAAAGATGAAAAAAAAAAAAAAAAGAATTTTGAAAAAATTCTTCAAAAATAAAATAAATCAAATGAGCAATTAAAAATTAAATTATTTATTTTAAACATTTATACATTTAAAAAAAAATTCCTGGAATGCCTGCAATTTTCATTTTTTTCTCCATGATTTCAAATGATTAAAAAATTTGTAAAAAATATGCAATATTTGTTATTATAAAATTTTAATTTTCAAAAACATCGTTTTTTTAAGCATGTAAACAAAAAAAAATAAATATATCAATACATTTAAATTTTATTTTAAATGAGAATTTAAAAAATTTTAATATTTAAAATCATTACATTTTTTTATCAGTATAATGTTTAACAATTTTTTTAAATCTTCATAGAAAAAAATATTATTTATAAAAAATTTATTTGAATAACAAATTGTGTCATTTTTTTTTGTCTGATAATTATATTAAAAAAAATAAAATGTAAAAAAATAATATAAATTTAAAAAAAAAGTTTCGAAATGGAAAAAATCATATTTTTAAGTTTTATATTTATATAATTATATTTATATATATAAATAAATAAATTTAATGTTAGAAAATGGTTTTGATGTAAATTTTTTATTTATTTTATTTTTATAAAATATTTATGAATTTAATATTATATATATAGTAATAAAAAAAATGAATATAATCAATTTTTATACAATTTAAAAATTTTTGGAAAAGAATGTATTTACAAAATAAAAAACAAAAAAAATATTAAAAAAAAAAATTTATTTTTCAATAATATTTGTTTTATTTTCTTTTAAATTTTTTTGAATTAAATAAAAATCATATATTATTTAAAATATTACCAGTTATTTAATTTTAATATAATTTAATATATTTAATTGAAAAAATTATATTTTTTGTCTTTATTTGAATTATCAAATATAAAAATTTTCACGGATATTTAAAATATATAATTATATAAATATATATTATTTTATATAAATATAATTTTAAAATTTATTTCAGTAAAAAAAAAAAGGCAATTAAAAAATATCTGAAAGAAAAAAAAAATATTTCTAACAAAATACAAAAAAAAATTCAAGAATTCCTTTTTTTTTCCATTACAAGATGTTAGTATAAAAAATAAATTTAAAATATATAAGGATTTATGAATTTTTTAAATTAAAAATATCAATTTTTGAAAAATTGAAAATTTCAATTTTAATTGTTAAAATTTTATAATTTTAAAAATTGTTTTTTCATAAAAAAATAGTAAAATTTTTTGATCAAAAGAAATTGAAAAAAATTTTTTTTTGTTAAAACAATTTTTTATGAAATTTACATTTTAAATAAAAAAATTAAATAAACAACAAATGTTTAAAAAAAAATAATTGTTTTTGGTTTTCTTTTTAAATTTTTTATTAATATAAATAAAAAAAATCATTTTATATTATCTATATAACTAAAAAAAAAAATAAAAAAGAAAATTTTTAAAAAAAACCAAATTAAAAAAATTTCAAACTTTTTAAAATTTCATTAAAAAAAAAAAGACAATTTTTTTATTTAAAAACATTTTTTTAAAATTTTCTAAATTTAAATAAATGAATGAAAAAAAATATGGTTATAATTTTTTCTTTCAATATATAAATATTATTTTCAAAATTCATAAAAAATAAGTTTATATATAAATGCAAATTATAATTTATAATCAATATCATAATTATTTCAAAAAAAAAAAAAATAAAAAAAAATTTTTATTTTGGGAACTCAATTTATTTATAATAAAAATTTAAATATTGAATTTATTTAAACATCAATTAATTTTTTAAACTTTTTCTTAAAACTAAAAATTTCAGTATTTTATAAATTTTTTTAATTGTTTTTTTTCATAAATGAATAACAAAATATTTAAAAATTTAAACTTTAAAAATTAAAAAAAATTCAAAAAAATTATTAAAAACGTTTACTTTAAATAATAATAAAATGATTATTAAATATATTTATTAAATTTCATGCAATATAAAATGATATTCAAATTAGATAGTCATTAGAACAATACTCATTATTTAAAATCTTTCAAATTAAAAATATCTAATATTAGATCAAAAAATATTTAATAATATACAACAAATATTATATGTTTAACAAGATATTTAACGTTCTTATATAAATAAATTTTAATAAAAAAAAAAAAATATATTTATATTATATATTTCTTTTTTTTAAATAAATATATATTTATATATATATATATATATATATAATTTTTATAAAAAATTTATATAAAATTTATATATATATATATTTATATATATATAATCTTACTTATTATAAAATGCAGGTTGTGTGTGTGTGTGTGTGTCTGTAACGTTTATATGTTGGATCGAATTTCCTACATTTTTTAGCCGATTTCAACAAAACTTCACAGGACTACATAAAATTACCTTGTGGCGGTTCTAACGGGACCGAAAATGGGAAAAAACACAGTTGTTTTTTAATAAAATCAATTTGAAAACACGATTAAGACACATCGTGAGAATGAAAGGGGGACAACTCACCCACGAAAATGTAAACAAAAGAGCATAGCATGATGAAAAAAGACGCCGAACTTGAAAAAACAAAATTTTATCGTCTAATGTTCATATTATTATTAAAGAGGAAAGATCAAAGTATTTTGGGGGTTTTTTTACATTTTTTTAATCGTTCCTAGCCGTCTGAAATTTTCGTTAAAAATATTTTTTTTTAAAAAAAAAAAAAAAAAGGACAGATAATCATTTTCAATCATTTTTTTTCGATTTGATAAAAAAGATTAAAATCTTACTTTGATATTCTTTTAAAAATCAATTATCATTTTTTCAAAACTGATTTTAATAAAAACAGAAATTATACTGTTTATTTAAAATATTTTGAACCAAGCTTAACTTAGCTTCTGCGCCGAAAAAATGTAATTTGAAAATAAAACAAAGCAGGTCATAACCTTTCGCGTCGCTTGACGATTGACGAAAAGGCACATTCATGACGTTTAGATAACTTACGGGAGGAGAATTCTTTCTACGGATGGAAGGAAGTGAAATTATTTAAGTGAACAAATTATTTACCTTGTTACTTTTTAAGGAAAACTTTCAGCGCTCTAATTTTTTTTTTTTTTTTTTTTTTTTTGTACTTAGCTTTCATTTTTACGTTTACGATGCTTTATGGAAAATATAAAGAAATTAAAAAATAAGACTGTTAATAGTGAGATTAAATTTCATAAGAAAAAGGTATCTAATTAATTTAGGTACCTTTCTTATGAAATTTTATCAGAAGTGTACATAAAATACTATAATTTTATGTACATTTATTACATTTTACTGTGTTATTTGTATTTCCATTCATTTTATTATTAATTTTGATATTTCATTTATGGAAAAATGTCATAACTGAGATTAATATAAAAATAAGATCATATAAATTAAAGTTTAGCAGTAGTTAAATTTCATAAGATGATACTGTTACTTGTAGGTACCCTTCTCAGTTGAAATTGAAAACTCAAATTAACTTCTCCATACGTGTTTCGCAAAAAAGTAAAGGGCTTAACAGCGGAGAACAATGCTGAACTCAAATAATGCAACCAAATTGTATTCTGGTTGGTCTTCCGTACTTGATAATTACTGTCCGACTATAAACACAAAAATTACATTTCTTAATTACCATGGCTAATCTGATTGGTCCAAATTATACAATTTTCAAAGCGCTAGACAATGACAATCTCACACGGACATTTTGAAAGGTTGATGTTGCTTTTAACTAATGTTAAAATATTTTTTAAAATTCAATTTAAACATTTTTAAAAATCTTTTTAAAATTAAAGAAATAAGAAATAATTGTATTAAAAATTCAATTTTCATTGAAAAAATTTTTTGCTTTCAGAAAATATTGTCCATATTCATAAAAACAAATTAAAACAAATAAAAGCATTTGAAACTAAATAATATATTTGTTTTATTGAGTTTTGTATGTTACAATTCACAGCTGATTTTCAGGTACGTTGGCCAAAAAAAAAAAAAAAAAAAAACATGATTTGCATTCTTCAAAGCCTTGTGCTTCTTTAAACTATTGTAATCACTAAAACCGATGGTCTCGAATTTCTAGAGTTTTTCATAAAATTAGTTATGGGGGTGTAAATAAATATAAAAAAAATATTTCTGCCATGACTTTTTAATAAAAAAAAAAAAATATTTATAATAATTTCGATCATCTGTGAATAGTTTCTGAAAGTTTCATTAACATCTGACAATTTTTTTATTTTTGCAAGATTTTCCAAATTAATGTGTGTAAATACAAAAAAACGCGCTAAAAATTATCTATGTTATTTACTACCCCTTGTTGCGACAAAGAGAAACAAGTTTTTTAAATCAAAATTTAGAATATTCTAAAAAGATGGAAATTTTTTAAAAATAATTAAAAAAAAATTTAGTCTATCCTCTTCATAAAAACATAAGCATTTTGACGATAAAATTTTGTTTTCATAAACTTTGGCGTCTTTTTCATCAGACTATGCTCTATGTTTTTGATTCCGTGGAGTGACTTAGGTTAAAAAAACCCAGGTTGTTTGTGTGTGTGTGTGTGTGTTCCTTTATATATGGGATCGGATTTCTTACATTTTTCAGCCGATAAAACAAACATCCACTTTTTTTTTTTTTATCGGCAGGTAGTGTTTCTTATTGTCTTGCACGCTTTTTTTTTATTTACATTCAGAATGCTTTAAAAATTCCATTTACAAGACAATTGTTTATAATAAAATTCTATTTACCAATCGATAGATTGTTTTTGTTTGAGTTTGAGTTTGACCAATTCGTAAAAAAAAAAAAAAAAACTAATTAAGACATGCGTGTCCGTCAACCTTAAACAATAATCTTTGTCAATTTTATTTTCAGTCTTTATGATGGTGGATACTTGATCTATCTCTTACTGTTACATCCCCGGGGCAACGCCGGGCTCTACTGCTAATAAATTAATAAAAAAAAAAAAATAAATAAAAAAAAAAAATTATATGAAAAGTTTTTTTAAAAGTATTAAAGGTAAATATTTTGTTAAATAAATAATTTATATATTCCATCCGTAGAAATAATTACCCTCCCGTAAGTTATCTAAACGTCATGAATGTGCCTTTCGTCAATCGTCAAGCGACGCGAAAGGTTATGACCTAATTTTTTTGTTTTATTTTCAAATTACATTTTTCGGCGCGAAAATTTTTTCTAAGTTAAGCTTGGTTCAAAATATTTTAAATAAACAGTATAATAAATAATTTTTTATTAAAATCAGTTTTGAAAAAAATGATAATTGATTTTAAAAGAATATCAAAGTAAAATTTTAATTTAGTTAATTTTTATCAAATCGAAAAAATGATTGAAAATGATTGATTATTAAAAGATTTTTTGACCAAAAAAAAAAAAATATTTTTAACGAAAATTTCAGACGTGCTAGGAAATTAAAAAAAAAAAAAAACCCCCAAAATACTTTGATATTTGTTTCTTTAATAATAATATGAACATTAGACGATAAAATTTTTTTTTTCGTCAAGTTCAGCGTCTTTTTCATCATGCTATGCTCTTTTTTTTACATTTTTGTGGGTGAGTTGTCCCCATTTCATTCTCACGATGTGTCTTAATCGTGTTTTCAAATTGATTTTATTAAAAAACAAGAATATATTTTCCCAAATTTCGGCGCCGTTAGAACCATTAAAAGGTAATTTTATGTAGTCCTGTGAAGTTTTATTTGAAATCGGCTAAAAAATGTAGGAAATTCGATCCAACATATAAACGTTACAGACACACACACACACACACACACAACCTGCGTTTTATAATAAGTAAGATATATATGTATATAATATGAATATTATGAAGATTAATTTTTGAATTATCAATATCAGTATTTTTTTATAAAAATGGAGATTACTGGTTCTTTATAAATGGAGATGACTGGTTCTTCCCAAAAAAAACAAAAAAACAAACAAAACAAAAAAAAAAAAAAAAAACAAAACAAACAAACCATAATTTACATTAAAAATTAATCCGGATCAACATATTTCAGCAGGTATTTATTTTTATGCCTACACCAATTCATTTCTCTTGTTTAATAAGCTAGGGTGTTTTTAAGATAACTATTTTTTCAACAAGACATAAATTACAATTTTAGAATTGCCTTTAACTACAATACCTCACATAATAATGGGTGTATTATCACCATTCTTTAATTGCCAGAAATGTTTTGAGAGAGCAGTGGTATTTATATATTTGATATTGCCTAAAGTCATTCGATGATGCTAGAAACGAACATTCCAAGGATTTTCAGGGAAAACATTTTAAAATTCAACATCGTTAACATAGAATGTATAAAATAGTTTGGTATACAATAATGATTTTATCATACATTTGGTCGTTCAAAAGGGGCAGATCTTATTTTTTTCGGCAGTTGCATTTATTTTAAAAAATAACTTTGTTGGACATGTATTTATTTAATATAATTATTTTTATGTTGTGATATAGATTTATCGATGTTACCAACGCAGCTATGAGCTGACCTTAACATTTTTATTTGTGTTGGGGAATGATTAAATTGCTTAGAATTAAATTTAGGAAAATTCTTCTGATATTCGTTTGAACATTACGATTAAAAGGTTTTATCTATTTGAAATATATAACTAGATCCACAATATTATCGACTTGGTTGCCAACTTTCTGTAATGATTTTAATATCAATTCCCTGATATCAACATAAGTTTTTTTCGTTTTTCAGAAAAAAATAAAGAATATTGAAAATAATGAAATTTTAACCTGATTAAATGAATATAAAAATATCGCATGTAGTGAAAATATTTACAAAAAAATTTTTTGGTATGCATTTCAAATTCAATACCCCTATCTTGATAGTGTGTCATTATAAATTCGAAACTGGAGGAATGTCATTAAAATAGCAACAATTGTCAAAATGGCACCTGCAATGCAGAAATATGCAAAACGAACCTTAAATGACCTATTAAAAGAAGAATATAACTCTGGTAGAGAAAAGTAAAAAGCTCTACAACACTGATCTGGTCGTATCCAGCCTTCTCTAAATTAAAATGAGACTTGAGATTCAATTCCTGGTTATCAGAAAAAGGATCCAAGGGCCGGAAAAAAATGCTTGAGAAAAAATTTCGCATTCCGACTGGGTAAATTTATAAACCAGAAATATATATATATATATATATATATATATATATATATATATATATATATATATATACGGAGAAAGTTCAAAATTTTAACAATTTCTCTCAAATTTCACCATTTTTGCGTCATATGTCATGGTTTTTTTCACGTTTAAAAACAGAAACATGCTTCTAAAAGATCATTATCAAGGCAATCAATTCAGCTTTGGGCAAGCATGGATGAAAAGGCATTTTTTGTTTTAACAACATCAAAGAGTGGGCAGGCAATGTCAATGCTGGAACTCCAAGATAATTTGCCAAACAGATCAAATTTTTCTAGGACGGTGCATTTTTCTTTTTTATTTAAGTTTTTTCAGACGATTGAACACTAATCAGTGGACAAATGATTGATGAGAATGAGGTAAACTTTTATTAATCAATTTTTCCAATATTTGAAAAATGTTAATCGAACTACATTTTGTCCAATATCTACCAATAAAATTATCATTTCATAAAACTTTTATGCTACCTTTTGCATTTATACAATTTATGCCATTAATTATTACAGCTGGATACTAATTCGTTGGTAGGTTTCAAAAATATATCGATTTCTAAAATCTTGGGGTTTATTTGTTTTTTTTATTTCTTATCCAAAATTCCATTTTATAAAATATGATGAAAAACAAATATTTTTAAATGCTGCTTTAGAGGAGAAATCATCCTTGAAAAATGGAACTTAATACTTTTAATTACTTTTGAAAATGTAAATAAAACCGATCAATTGAAGACTTTCAGTTGGCGATTGAGTACAAATTGATGTAGAAAGGCTTTTTTTTAAATATTTGCAGCTATTCATATTCAATGAGAAATTCAATTTTTCAATGAGTATATTTTTAGAAAAGTGAAATTCTTACTTAGTTAATAATAATAAATGAAATATATCACCAAACTTTAATACAAATTGAATTTATTTCAAAATGACGATTGATATTGATTTATGGACGATAGAATATGTGAAACGGCTTTTAATAACTTGCATACAGCTTTAGCGTGTTCGTATTTCACTTAGCAGTCATCTAGGTGGGAAATTTGAAAAGGCAAAATTTTTAAAATTTTTTCTTATATAAAAAGACGGAAAGTGCGAAACTAAAATCCGAAGGCGCACTGGGATAGCGAAAGATATGTATTCTCAGTGGATTTATTAGAAAGAAGTTTAAGACAAGGATGTGCCTTCTCACCGGACTTATTAAACCTATACAGCGAGACGATTCTGAGAGAACTAGACATCCTACAGGATTCATTATTGGAGGCCATAATCTTAACAACGTAAGATATGCACTTGACACAGTGTTGATAGCAGATCCAGAATGGAACTCCTACATAAGTAGTGAAGGAAAGCGAGAAGAAAAGGATTAAACATCAACTGTAGGAAGATAGAATGCATGGTTGTTAGCAAAAAGAATAGTCGCCAATTGCAAATCGGAGATACCAAAATCAAGCAAGTACAAAAATTTAATATCTGGGAAGTGTGACGGAAAGTGCGACATTGAAATTCGAAGGCGCATTGGGATAGCGAAAGATGCCTTCCAGAAGCTAAGAAGAGTATTAAGAAACTGAAATAACACAATGACAAAATTTATTAAGAGCTATAAAGGACAGGGAAATGTGGAGAGCCATGATCGTCAACAACCTGAAGAGTTTTATTGACAACTGATTTTATAAATGGCGACTAGGTACCTATGTTGAATAATAACTCATCTTAGATGGATGATATATATATATATATATATATATATATATATGTGTGTGTGTGTGTGTGTGTGTGTGTGTGTGTGTGTAAAAAAAAATGTGTATGTATATAAATATAAATATATATATATACATATATATGCAATTTTTTATATATATTATTTATATATTATATATGCACAGTACTTATTGGAAAGCGCTCAATATCAGTGATAGAGCTAACATATTTAGTTGGATTGATATGAGTTTGTGACCCTGGGTTTCACGCTATTTGCGATCGTCAGACAAACTGATTAATTTTTTAAATTTAGGATAATGTGGTTGCGTATATCGGTGTTTTTATGGAAGTGGGAGGAAGAATTGTTGTCGGGACGCCACTCATACTTACGAAAACATACATACACGCACGTACACTCATTGACGTACGCAGACACACACACACACGTTCACTCAGTGGAGCTCACACGCACACACACACATATATATACACGTGAGGTTGAGTTATTATTCAACATAAGCAGTTAGTATACATTTATAAATTCAATTGTCATATATATATATATATATATATAAAGAAATATAGTCTTAAGGTGTGCTATATTTATGGGATAAAGTGCTCAATATCAGAGATAGAGCGTGTGTAAATATAAAAGTGAACATAGAAGTCAACACTTAGAGGCGACAGTCTGTTTCATGCTATATGCAATCGTCAGGCCTGTCGCCTCTAAGTGTTGACTTCTATGTTCACTATTTATATATATATATATATATGTGTGTGTGTGTGTGTGTGTTGAAAAGTAATAATAATAATAACGGCAAGGTCATATTTACATTTAGATGTGTTAAACAACTTTGGACATACTGCCTTTTATATCAGATCATTTAATTTTAGGTGAGGTGTCTTCAAGCAGATAACATTTAATATTTAGTTGCATAACCCTTGCTTGCAATAATTGCATCAAGCCTGCGACCCACTGACATCAAACTGTTGCATTCTTCATTTGTGCTGATTTTCCAAACATTTAACGCGGCCTAGCTTGATTCGGATGGAATTTCTTCCTTTCGCCCCCTCTTCGGGAGATGAAATGCATGATCTATTGGTGTTAGCCATTCTAAAACCGTTCACTTCTTTCCCCTGATGAAGTCCTATGTTGTGTTGGCAGTATGTTTAGCGCCATTGTCCTGCTGCATGATGAACTTGCTCTCGATTAGTTTGGAAGCATTTCTCTGTAAATTGGCAAACAAAATATTTCAGCAGACTTCTGAATTCATGCTGCTGCTTCCATTATAAGTTATATCAATAAATATGAATGAGCCTGTTCCAGAAGCAGCCTTGCAAGCCCCAGCCAAGACACTGCCTCCACAATACTTCACAGATGACCTTGTATGCTTTGGATCATAATTAGATCCTTTCTTTCTCCACACTTTGGCCTTTCCATCTCTTTGGTAGAAATTAATTTTGGTCTCATCAGATTGTAAAACTTCCTAACAGAACTTGTTGTAAACTCATCTCTGTACTTCCTTGCAAATTCCAATCTGGCCTTCCGATTCTTACTGCTGATGAGTGGTTTACATCTTGTGGTATATTTTGGGTCTCATAAAGTTTTTTTCGAACGGTGGATTGTGAAACCTTCATCCCTGCACCCTGGAGATTGTAGGTGATGTCACTGTTGTTTTGGTTTTTTTTTTCTCACAGCTCTCACAAGGTTTCTGTCATCAACTTCTGTTTTCTTCCTTGGCCGACCTATTTTATGTCTGCTTCTCAGTACACCAGTAGGATATTCCAAATTGCTGTGTTCGCTATGTCCAATGTTTTTCCGATGCCTCTGATCGATTTTTCCTTTTTTCTCAGCTTTAAAATGGCTTGCTATTTTTTCATAGGCAGATCTCTCGTTTTCATGTTCATTTGTTTCTAACAAGAAATGCAGTTTTACAGGTGAAACACAAGGTTAAAACCAAGAGAAGTCATTCAGAGCTATTTGATGTTTAATTCAATCTATTTGATGTTTGAGTCAATCTAAATGCCAACACCTTGGCAACAAGTAATTATCTGTCAGTCCCGAGCAGAAATATCGAGGCTATAGATTTGTTCATATGAAAAAAGGATGGGTTCAAACAAAATGTGGAATGTCCTAAGCTGTTTAACACATCTAAATATAAGTACCAGGAAATAAAAGCTGAAATTTTGACATCTTGTCTCATATTCAACTAAGGAATTAGCGTTGCAGTTATAATATTTCGGAGGGGACTATATATATATATATATATATATATATATATATATATATATATATATATATATATATAGTACAGGTAATAGATCCGTTGGGATATAATCCAGGTGGATCCTAGTAATATCAGGTATTAAAACTGATCCAGAGAGAGAGAGAGAGAAAGAGAGAGAGAGAGAGAGATTTCAATGTATTTATTATAACAGAGCATATATTTTATACAGCAAAAATTCCAAAATTACCTCATGTGGGTATAGTCTATTTCAAACCGGCACAACCTTATGCCAGTTTTCTTCAGTCCTAGATTGACTGTCTCAGATTCAGGAGTTTTGAATTTAATTTAGATAGCCGTTGGGGAAAAGGCACAGGCCTGCTCAAAGGGGTGCCTCATTTCAGATAAGGAGCCTGGGTTGGTAACAAGGGGAGGGTGTGAGGTATCTCTCTAAAGAGAGATGAACTGGAATGCGAGTTTATTTATGTCCAAAGCCTTTCGCCGTATGTAAACGATTTTAGGTTCTTACTAGGGGATACCAAACTATACCAACACCATATATATTTTAACAGGATTGACAATAAATTGTATTTCGACAGTAAGGGTTTTATGCTATTAAGTGATGGAAGATTTAAAGAGAAAACAAATTAGAATAAATTATCTAAATAATAGGTTCCCAAAATCTCTAAGTAATACCGAAACACCCAATGGAATAAATCATGCTGTACAACGCACATATATACATACTTACATACACGTAGATATATGTAACCACACACACACACACACACACACACACACTAACACACACACACGCACACTCACACACACACACACACACACACATATATATATATATATATATATATATATATATATATATATATATATATATACAAACTTAACTTTAAGTTTTAACACTTCAAAAATTGAATTTGTGGAAAATTATAATCTTTCCAAGAAGATAAACAGAAACAGGAAGATCATATGCTATACTCCGCCATTAAATCAATTATTACACACTAAATTGGGACAGGAATTCTTGGAATTAGTTGAAAAGCATTTCCTTAAAAAAGCTCTGTGAGGAAAATTTTCAATCGTGACACAAATAATTTAGAAAAAAATAATTAAATCAAATAACACAAACATACTGAAATTATATAACAAAAGTAAATGGTATACCACGGCTGACCCTACTGAGTCTCTTACAAATAACCTGTGTAATTGTAAAAATCCCAACCATTGCCCGTTATCCAAGAGGTGTTTAACAAAATCCATAGTATACGTGTGTACTATTATCTCGGTTGAAAATCCCAGGACTTCTGAACGCTTTTACATCGGAAATACAATGAATGATTTTAAAAAACGCTTTTATAACCATATCTCATCTTTTAATAAAGCAGATAAACGAAACATGACTTCACTTTCCAAGTATTTTGGGGAATTAAACGACAAAGATAAAACACCCAAAATTAAATGGAAAATCCTAAAACAAGCTAAAATCTCAAGGTCTCTAAATGAACCGTGCTTTCTTTGCCTGCAGGAGAAAATACAAATAATGAAATTTTCGAACAAGGACAATCTGTTGAATTGGAGATACCAAACGGCAATAAATTGTAAACATACAAAGGAATTAACCTTACAATTTTGCTAAAGAAATCTCAAATCTGCGAACGAATCTTCTTATGTTTATTATGTTTATAAACATGGCATCGTAACCACCGTCAATATAGCCTAGTTGTACTTGTAATATATATTTCATTTGAATTTTACTTTGAAATTTAACTCTAGACCTAAAATATATTCTAATTTATTCTAACTTCTGTAAGTTAACCGTAATATATGATAATCTAAATTTTATTTTTGTTACTTTTATTTATTTAATTTGTTTTAGAAAATGTTACTTATAATATAGAAATTTAAAATGTTCGTTCACATTTGTAAAAACAATACACATAAAATTAGCGGCTTGTCTCCCCGGAGTGTTGATGACTTAAAGGTAGGAACTCTGACTGACGTCGAATCGGTCGGGTTTCGATCCAAGCTCATTTATATCTCCCGCTCTTTTTTTTTTTTTCTTTTTTACCTTTCTACGTGCAATAACATCAATTCCTATTTCCAGCTTAATTTATTGTAATTTGGAGGTTAATATCAATTTTAATTTTATTTTACCATTATTTTTATCTCGATTTCACCACCTATTTATTTTTTTTTTAAATTATTCGTTATATTATTTGAATTATTTTTCTCTTTAATAATGCTTTATGCTAAATAAAATAATACGAAAATTTAAAATGTATTTAGTATTTTAATTCATATTGTAAAATAAAATTTGGTTAAGTATATGACAATATAAAGATTTAAAATTTAGTATTCTAATTTATATTTTAAAGTCCGTTTCATAAAATACTGTAGTAATCTTTTACATTCCATGAATGATTTTCTCCGAGTACAGGAAGGTTTTGCCATAGAAACATTAACCTAACGCCGCTATGTTAGCGTTTAAATTCAAATTCTGTGATTCGACGGAATTCCATTGGTTGAATTTGTTGCTTCTTTGTTTATTTTACATTCCTCCTCTTTTTTTTTTTCAATCCTTATTTCCTATTCTTGGCCTTTTTACTTTTATTTCTCTTCTATTTCTCCCGCTGTTACTAATCACTTAGCTTCCTTTCTTTCTCCACATGTAAATTCTTTTTTTACGCTTTATGGGAAACTTTTCCATGACGGAAGTGGAAGATGTCCTTCGTTGACTGTATTTTGGATAAAATATTTTAGTAGCATCGTGATTTCCCACCTGAAGAAACTTTAATTTTTTAACGTTGAAACAACATGTACAGTTTTGTAGTGGGTGTGCACATGTTCTAATGTAACAGTGCGTACTATATATATATATATATATATATATATATATATATAGATATATATATATATATACTACCCATTTACATCATTAAGGATCGTTTAAATTATTAGGAATACCAAGCACTACCCGAAACTCTTTAGGAGGAAAATATTACAGTAAAAATTTAATCAAAGGGGTTGTATCAGTTGGAAACCTATAATTATTCAATTTATCAGAGTTCAGACCCTTTTCCTTCAATTCCCAAAATTTCTTTGAAAGGGCTGTTTGGTATTTTAATTTAGGATTGTTAAATGAGTGCCTATGGGTATAAAAGCTCTGTTTCATGCGGAAATTTCAATGTAAAAATGTTTTTGTTCAGGGTTAAAGGTCGCCTGGTAGAACTGCATTTACCCTCGACTGGTCAGTTTTCTCTATTTCTAAACTTACGAGCTGGGGGTTCCATGCTAAATTTAGTTTTTTCTTATAGAATTTACTTAAGATATAATTATTATTGAAGTTGATAATTTGGTACATGTTATTAGTGTTAGGGGGTAGCTAATTTTGATCGACTGTTGAAGATCTTACTTAGAGGGTTGATTTTGTGGAAGTGTTTATTTATTAATTTTGGAAATTGCTTCTCCGATATTAATATCTGACACTTTGCAGAAGTGGGAGGGGGGGTGAACCAAATGATTTTCTTTTTCTATTTCTACACCTACATCCCATTTTCGCTTTTTTTTTTCAACTATTTTAAGGTTAGTCGAAATCTCAATTTTAAAGGCCCAAATGATTTTCTTTTGTAATTTCGTGGTTAGAAGACTATTACTATTGGGGATGAAGATTAGTCCGTTATCTCTATATAGTCCCACTAATTTTGGTTTTGCGATTCTACTAAGCATATCTAAAATATAAAAACATGTTAAATCATCAACCTGGGCTGAATCATACGCTCCAATGGGGACATCAAAATCGTCATTATGGCACTTAGACCAGGTTGAATTATTAAATGTTAATAGTGCTTTCTAGCTGTTAAGGTGATATTCATTTTATCATCCGTTATCTCCATAAAGTTTTTTGCAAAGTTAATACTATTAACTAGGAGATCCCTGGAGATAGAGGAATAAAAATCAATTATGCCAAACTTAATGAACATCACTTTATCCTTATTTCTCATTTTGGTAAACCATTTAATAATATCTGACGACTTCTTCCAAAGGTTAGCACAGGTTTTAATTAGCAGTTTAACAGTTATTTTTTTAATCATACTTTTTAAGATTAGGCCGAGTTCAGTTTTTGTTGGGTTTATTAATCTAGATTGTGTAATGCTAGTGAAGTTGGTTTATGGTCTTTAAACAATATGTAGGCTTCCTTAGTGTGGGTCACCCAATCTATTTGCAATATTTAACTTGTTGGCTATTTTGGTGGTCCCTCTATCTATTTCGGATATCCTACTGTTGTATATATCTAGTTTGTGTGTGTCTGTTATTTTAGTCCGTGAGGATTTTGTGGTAGTGTGAGGAATACATTTATAAATATTTTTAGATTCATTGGCTCTTACCAAAATGTCTTTGGAGTTTCTAATAGTGTGGTCATATATATATATATATATATATATATATATATATATATATATATATATATATATATATATATATATATATATATATAGGATTAATACAAATATAAAATTTTTCACTTAGTTGATTGCTGTTATATTCAGCACCCTGACTCCAGAGTCTCGGGAACGAATCTTTCGGGAATCATTCGGAGATTTCAGCAATTTACTGCCGATTTTCCTTATTTTTATACTAAGAAAAAAATAATCTATGGTCTATTTATTGGCATTAAGTTGATTTTTCTTTGTGCGTATGTGTATGTGTGTAAGCGCGTGTGCACCTGTGTGTGTGTGTGTGCACACGAGGGCGTATGTATGTGTGTGTAGAATGTTGTATATGTGTGTGTATTAATTATATTGTATAAATAGGAATCAACACTGAATGGGTGACTATTAGTTTCACGCTTCAAGTAATCTTTTGCCTGATAATCCCATGAGGCTCAAACTGATGACATCATATATATATATATATATATATATATATATATATATATATATATACATATATTTTATATATATATATACATGAGACTCAAACTGATGACATCATATATATATATATATATATATATATATATATATATATATATATATATATATATATATATCAAGACCCATTTAAATCCAGGACAGAAAATAGGGCATTTATCAAGAACTTTTGGGGCAAATTAACTCTTAATTCTGTATATTACAAGACCATATTGTGATAAAATCCGTTTTTCACGGTATGTTGGAATTGTACACGAGCGAAGTTGTAAATGACTGTTGACTCAGTTCCACAACAAGTTTCAGTATTTAATCTACAAGAAATTTGGTTGCTCTTCCGTTTCTGATGTTCTTGGGAATGTTCTTAATCTGTCTTCCTACCAGTTGTCTCCATTTGAAAGTACAATACTGGGTCATAGATTGGAATTCTCTATTCCACCAGTTGTCAGGCGTGAAGTAATATTTTCGGAATTCGAAATTCTTAATACCCAAATACGGAGACTTAAACCTGTTTCGGACAATAAAGTTAGGGACCTCAAGACCAGACTTAATAATCTCGCCCATTGTTATGCCAATACACCTATTTCATCCTTTGAATTCAAATGGCGCAGAGAACACTACTCAGTAATTAAATCACTGCGCCAGAAAAAAATCATTAGTAATCACGAGACCTGACAAAGGTTCAGGAGTGGTTGTGCTTAATCAATGTGATTACGTTAATAAAATGATGACAATTTTAAGTGATTCATCAAAATTTATCAAATTAGGACCTGTGGACAGTTTTGATTCAACAGTGACAGTAGAAAATAAATTTAAGAGAAAATTAGTCAAATGGGTAAAGAGTGATGTCCTACCTTCTGATATTGATAAGCGACATTAGACCATCGGGCTCAATTCGTTCCTGTTTATACGGTTTGCCTAAAATCCATAAGGCAGGTACCCCACTTAGACCAATTCTGTCTATGGTGGGGTCAGTTCAATAGAAGGTTGCCAAATAGATTGACACACTATTACAACCTGTATTAGAATATTACAGTTGTCATTGCATAAAAGACTCTTTTTCTTTTGCAAGAAATATTCAAAGCTGTAATTCGACTAATAAATTTATGTGTTCATTCGATATCAACAACTTATTTACCTGTGTCTCTATTTCAGAAACAACAAATATCTGCACAGATTTGCTATATCGTAGCCGGATATCTTCACCTGCTATTCCTGAAAACATTTTTGTTGAATTGCTAAAATTTGCCGTTTGAGTTTCAGTAACACAATGTACAGACAGATCGATGGCGTTTCTATGAGTTCACTCCTGGGGCCTACATTGGTGAATATTTTTGTTGGTTTCTATGAAAATCGTTTATTTTCTGAAACTGCCAAACCACTAATCTATCATCGAGATTTTGATGACACTTTTTGCCTGTTTGAAAATATAACGGAGTCAAAAATGATCTTTTCATTTCTTAATGGTATGCAGCCGTCATTAAGGTATACTATGGAAATTGAAACTAATTCCACTATACCTTTTTTGGATGTTTTAGTAACCAAAACACCATCCGGTTACATTGCATCAATTTATCGCAAACCAACTTTTACCGGACTATAAATTCAATGGGATGCATTTTCCCCCACCAAACGCAAAGAAAACCTTATTAGTACCCTTACACACAGAGCTTTGATGATCTTCTCAGAAACCAAACTAGATGAAGAGCTGAAAACAATTACTAGCCAATAACGGGTACCCTTTGGATATTATCAAGTCGTTTATGGAAAAGAAAATCTTAAATTTCTCTAAACCCAGACCGAGTATGGCTCCTGTGTATTTGCGTTTGCCCTGGTTGGGCTCAATAAGTGGTAAATTTGCCAAACAAATCAGCTCAACAGTTAAAAATTGGTATTTTCCGCCAATTTGCGTGTTGTTCTTTCTACCAGGTTTCCTTGGGTGTCTACTCGTAAGGACGTTCTGCCTCCCCACCATATTAATAACGTAATATGCCGTTTTGGATGTAGTTGCGGAGCCGACTACATAGGTAGAACTACCTTACGTTTAGACGCTCGGTATAACCAGCACGTACCCGGAAGAATTAGGAATGGTACGTTCCAATCTGGTAACAATATCAGGAACACATACGGCTGAGCACTTTATAAACAATCCAAGTTGTGTCACAAATTTCAGCATGGACTCATTTTCCATCCTTAGTCATGCTCATTGTGTGTTACATTTAAAGGTATTGAAAACGATCTATGTCAGGTCCAGGCAGCCCTTCCTCTGTAAACAGAGGGAATGCCTGTTAAGGCTTGACATGATTTCCATCTGATCTTTCCACCTTTATTTTATCACAGGATTCTCATGTTTTTATATTTTATATTGCAATATTTATTCTTCCCTCGATTTCAGCTCTGTTGAGAAACCGGTTGGCTGGTCAAATTTTTTTCCCTCTTTTCCTTTTAATCAAGGATGGTATACATATATATATATATATATATATATATATATATATATATATATATATATATGTAATAAAATCTTTAGACGCTGGTTAAAAACACGACCGCAGTTTCCTTCCACACACCAAAACCTAAATAAAATAATGTTACACTGGAACTAATCGGCTGTATTTGGAGACGGGAAAATAATCCAACCTCATCCGGGTCGTAAATGCCTAAGTATAACTTCCTTTGGTGCCTACATTTTGTCATGTCCTCTGTTCTTTCATTTAATAACTTTGCTAAACGCTGGGCTTCTATAGTGAATCTCTCTAAAACCCCAATAATGCTTAGCCAACTTGTACAAAACCTACGTTTTGGTATTCTGAAAGAGGAACTATGGTTATACCATTTTTTTTTATATTGGTCCTCCGTACAGCCAATATATTCCAACGCTACTCTGTACCTCAGCACAATACACTACTCCCTCAGTGTAACATATGATTTTTTGCAATGTTATTCAAGGCAAAGTATACAACCTTGCTTAATCTACGACGCTCTTTTTAACGTAATCGGTTAAAAGTACGTTGGATCTAACGTCGGTTTCTTTTGCTAAAGGGTTCACAGGTTCGAATCAATCCGGCTACATTTTTGTTTAATAAGATTTTTAAAAAGATAAACATACAGTCTACACGAATAATGGTATCCACTAAAAATAACGTCGAAAGTGATAAAATATGTCGGATTAATAAATAAAAATCCAATACTTCTTTACATTTTTATCACTTTAAACGTTATTGAGACGTGAAACTGACATGGTATATATATATATATATATATATATATATATATATATATATATATATATATATATATATATATAAAAGTAAACACACACATACATATATATATGTGTGTATATATACAGTTTTTCAGCTCTAAAATGTATATCTGCAAAAGAAAATATATATGCCCTAAGGATCATTTGATGCATATATATATATATATATATATATATATATATATATATATATATATATCAAGCTGCTATCCATTACTCCACCGTGCCTCCTCAGAGCCGAGTTCAATTCAGTCGAATCCATTACATTCACTTACGTGCTAATACCCTTGGGAAAGGTATGAATCCTCTTCCTCTCCTCCAGCTATGGTTAAAATAGCAGGACAGTCTGGGTTCTATAGCCTTGGATGGCAACTGGTCTAGGAGAAGGACAACTCTGAATTCAAAACCTGCGGAGGGTCGTTTGGGAACCTTGTGGCATTCGGTGCACCAGGCCTCTGTGTTCGTCCCTTCAAAAATTGTGGATGGTCTTGCACGAAGCCTTCACCACTATAATCAAATCTCATGTGCCGGTGTCGGGCTGTCGGTTTCCTGGAAACTGATCTGCTTGACCCTCATACGTCGAATCTCGACGGGAGAGACGATTATTATATATATATATATATATATATATATGCATGTTTCATTAAAAACGACAGACAAGGTACTACGATTAAGCTTTTTATTTAATTTTTCTTGTGTTCTGACAAGAGGTTTCTTTTCTGGACAAAGAGTGTGTAAGAACTGTCCAAATGTTTTATAGTTTCGGCTAAACCTTCAGCCATTATCAAGGATGATTCGATTTTTCAGCTTTATTGAGTGTGTGCGTTCTGTGTATGTCTTAGTGTGTGATAGGGATGTTTTTAATTTCCGGATATGAAAGCGCTCGGAAATATAAAACATTTGGACAGTTCTTACATAACCGTATTCGGAAAAATCGAATCATCCTTGATAATGGCTAAAGGTATAGCCGAAAGCGCTCTGAAATATAAAACATTTGGACAGTTATTATACACCCTTTGTCCAGAAAACAAAGCTCTTGTCAGAACACAAGAAAAACAAATTAAATAAAAAGTTTAACCGTAGTACCTTGTCTGTCGTTTTTAATGAAACATGCATAAAGGAAGGATTGCTGCCTAAATATACAACTATATATATATATATATATATATATATATATATATATATATATATATCATTATGTGTTGTAGTATATATATATCATATGCACACGCGCTTAACAGCGTTTAATACTATGAAAGGATGGCCCTAGTCATAAAGTTAGTTTGACGCTCACGCGATCTACTGACGATTGGTATATATTAAACAAAGACGGACAACTTACCAAAACCTAAAACCTTTAACCAGATAGTCTCGAACAAAAACGACAATACTGAAAAAAAGAGAGAAAAAAAAATGTAAAAATCTATCTACTCAGTAAAGTGCTCGAAGCCTAGATTGGCGATACAGAGCAAAAAACATTTTATTTTTTATTTTTTAAATAATATTATTTTGTTTTATTTTTTTCGTGATGTTTTAGGATGATTTATGGTGACGAGTTATATAAAGCCCGTCCCCACTTCTGTCATTTGCGTTCAAGTCGTCTGTAGATTGCATGAGCGTCAAACTAACTTTATGACTAGGGCCATCCTTTCATAGTATTATACGTTGTTAACTATATATATATATATATATATATATATATATATATATATATATATATATATATATATGTATCAATTGATCATAGGGGCATATATATTGTCAATTTTGCAGATATATATTTTAGAGCTGAAAAATATATACATATATATGTGTGTGTAATTTACGTTTATATATATATATATATATATATATATATATATATATGTGTGTGTGTGTGTGTGTGTGTGTGTGTTTGTAAAGTTTCAGATTTAAGTCAGATGAAGGAAATACTCTTGGTAATTCTTATATCACCGGATATTTTCCGTTGCAATAAATATGTGCAATCGACTTGTAATGTAGTAAGCTACTAATTAGCGCAAGTATTTTCTACTCTGGTCAATAGCCTTTAAATCCCTTATAGACTGCATAAAAACCAAGGAATCAAACGCAAATATAACCACTCATACAAATAATATAGTGAATATAATCAAATACACACAGACATAAACACACACAAACCCATACACACATAAATATACACATGTATGTTTTTATGCTCTCTTGATTTTCGTCTGAAAAAGCAACGTGGAAAGGTCACTGACCAATTACCACTGGATCTTAAGAACTTTGAACCTCTTGTGTTTTAATAATAGTAGATTTTCCACTGGCTCTTTGCCCAGAGAAGTAATCTTTAAAGATACTTGTGACGATAGGACTTCCAAATATGGTGGGTGTATTGAAAAGTTCTCGTTTCCATCAAATAGGCAAGCATCGGATTGTTAAGAGCTTGTCGTGGCGGCAACTTCTCAACACTCCCTAATATATATATATATATATATATATATATATATATATATATATATATATATATATATATATATATATATATATGTGTGTGTGTGTGTGTGTGTGTGTTAGGTTGATGCAAAATTGCACAGTCATTTTCTAATAATGTTAGAAGAAACTTAGAAGTGTCTTCCAGGCTTACTCATTCCTCTATTGTGTCTGCACTTCACGACCAGTCTGAGAAAGGTGTAACGAAAGCTAAGCAATAGTAAATATTTAGTAGGTGCAAGCATGTGTCGTGAACGGTTTATTTTATTAGTAAAAGGAGGTTTAGGTTTCAAGGATAAAGAACGCTTTGGAAGAAATTAGATGTTGAAAACTAAAAGCAAAAAACAAACGAACAAATGAACTGGAAAAAGATTTGAAGAAAGAATCAACCCCACCACCTTAACATGCAAAATAAATAAATAAATCACGTCTCTTGAAAGACGAATTGAAAGAAAAAAATCTTTGTTTGGGTAAAGAGGTTTACAGCATGAAACGTCTATCCATATGTTTTAAATGTAACACATCAAATGATTTTGTCCCCAGGAAGCGAAGTTCTTTAACATGTTCTGTGTTCTCTAGATTTGTCTTCCTACATGTATCCCTTCAGGCAATATTCCTACATCTATCTCTCCATGAAAAATTCCTCCATCAATCAATCCATGCAACATCCCTTCATGTATCCCTCCATGTAACATTCCTCCCAGTATACAAGCTTTATTCTCGGATCAGCGATTTCAAAAATATGAAAATACCTAAAATTCCTCGAAGTATTCTTCAAATTAAAACCGGATTCGTTAGGAATCTAGATCAATAAATCAGTATCTTGATACAGTTATTAGATGAATTTTGATTTGAAGTTTGATCGGAAATTTACTCTGTGTAATTTTCGATCAGATTAATAAGTAGCTTTAGATTAACTTCAGAAAGGAGATTTTTTAAATTAAAGATTTTTTTTCTAAAATATCTGCTACAGAATTGATACACATACCTACAAATGTATAGTCTGTGTACTTAGGTAGCAAATATTCTTTAATGCAAATATTATTAGCTTTCGACTTTGTTAAGTCGTCAGCAGAATGGCTTCTTGCTTCCTAGTCAAAATTGATTTATATGTGTGTGCGTGTGTGTGTGTGTGTGTGTCCGAGATGGGATAATAATTAACAAACTGCCGTGTAGTGTCATTGGTACTAGGGCCGAATATTTGTTTCTTTCTGTCAAATTACTCTCAGGTTTATTAAATGCCTGTATGAAACAAGGTTTATACCTGTCAATTGCATATGAGATTTTCTTGGTAAGAATTTTCTCTTTTTCCAACATTGTTTCAGTGAATCACAATAAACTGATTATTGAAACTGAACCTTCACTCTCGAGTTTGCAATAAAACTAGACGTCTGCTTTAATCATACTTTGTCTTTGACAATCTCAGAATTCGGTAACTAATTTTCATTTACGAAATATATTTATTTCTTTTAAATGTAATTTAAATTTATCAGAAATATAATTTTGTTTGTCCTTTACTCGCCTCTTACTAAGTTTCCCATATTTCCTTTATTCTGATTCGATTTGTCAAAATCTAAACACCTTTTCAAAAGTGCGACTTATTAAAAATGAAAATTTGAAATTGACAAAAAGTAATTAAAAAAAAAAAACGATTTTACTAGTGGTTTCTTTGATTATTTCCGTCTCTCCCACCTAAATCGATCAAAGGTCAACTACATTATTGCTATCGATATTTTTTTTCTCTATTCGCTTTCTGTAAAGCCACATTTTATCACCAAGTTAGGCCCGCCTTCGTTTTTCATTTCTTTTGGGTTGAATTAGTTAATTTCCGGCAAATCCATGAGTCATATTACAAATAGCCCGTATTCAAAACAATGCCACGAAATCATGACGACGACGATGATGATATTATCGTCATCAGCATTGTCAACAGCAATAACATGCACATCATCATTACTATTATCAAAATATACAACCTCATCACCATCAGCAACATGTATATTATCATCCTCAGTAGTAATGGTAATATTAGCCGTTTCCTTCTAAGGAAATGTTCCTCGTTCATTGACCGAATCATCATTAACAGCATAAACAACAAGACATCATCATTATCATTATCAACTGCATGAGTAAAAGAATATCATTATCATCATCAACAGCATGAACAACAAGACATAATTATCATCAAGAGCATGAGCAAAAACTATTACTATTATCATCATCAAATGATTGAGTAACAAAATATCATCAAAATCATCATCAAGCGCATAAGAAACATCATCACTATCAGCAGTATTGGCATAATCACCGTAATCAATGGAATCAACAGTTTTAACATTGATCTACGCAGTTTCACTATGGATGCGCGTAATTTAACTCGTGCGTAGAGTGTGGTCGCATTAACTCATTAATGTCTACCCTATAATACGTTTTTCTTTATAAAAATAAAAATAACAATCTGGAATTAACTGCAGTCTTTTACCTATAAACCATTAATAACCACCATACCAAAAATGGGATGGTGGATATTAAGCCTTCAAATATAGATGGATTTATATGATTAAATTTTAATTACAAATCAAAAAACTGCTAAAAAACAATTGC
>CAHIKZ030001861.1:200000-425000 GCA_903632075.3 Acanthosepion pharaonis
ATCTGCGTATCTTTTGTTGTTAAGAAAGTGTCCACGTAATTAAAAAGTTTGGTAGAAAGTAGGTATATCTTTGTCTTAAGAACTTTCTATTTTTGTGTACTGGCTCAATTCATTTTCTAACAGCATGGAGGCAGTTTGTCGCCAGTGAATGAAAAATAAGGACCGTAGTAAGCATCCAGTTCGCTACAAATCCGAATGGCTTACAAAACAAAGTGATTCTTCTTTTGTGGCGATCTACCAGATGAGTTCTCTGATTATCGCGCTAAGATAGACGCATCTAGTGATAAAAGAAAATGTCAGAGATTATTTACGAAGTTAAGCTTAGCCAGTTCCAATGTTAGTATTAGCAATCAGTGAAAATCGAAATAATTTACACAAAGAAAAAGACTAATTTACTAATGTTCTCTCGACAGAAGGCAGTCGTAATGGGAAATTATAAAAAAAATATAAGCATATAAAATTTAATTGAAGTTTATTGTCATAGAAAGCTACGACCTTTTTTTGCAGTAAAGTTCACCCTGTACAAGACTCTGTGGTCACTCGATGTAGAGGATTGCATTAAGGCATAGTTTATACGGATAGGAAGGGAATATATAGGTTAACTCTAGACTTGTTAAGAACTGGTTAAGATTGGAAACATCCTCTTGGGAGTCGGTTCCACAGACCAGTGCTTCGCAGAAAGAAGCTGTTCGAGTGGAATTTCTCACCAATGGAATACGGAGGGAATGTAGGTGGTTTGCTACTGTCATAACAGGTCATGGTCATGAATGTTAGTCCTGACAGAACCAAGGAGTTTAGTTCGTTCGAGCACTTTCCATGAACTTAACGGTAGAACGGTGAAAGGCTCGCCACACCCCATCTATTAGAGAGAAGTTGGAGGGTGGAAAATAATTCGTCACCTACAGGGGCTCCGAGAAGCTTTTGAACTCTATCAACTCTCCATTTTCGGCCTGATCTGACACCTGACTTTTTAATAAAGGAAATCGCCATGAAAGGTCTAAGCGTCTATTATAATAAAACACAGTGTATGGTTGTCAGCAAGTGAAAAGCTCATGATAGGAACTATAAGTTGTAGAGTTTAAAATCAAACAAATACAGAAATTTAAATATCTGGGAAGTGTTATAATAGACGATAGAAAATGTGGCACAGAAAACGAAAGGGTGTGTTGGAAGAGCAACAGATGTATTCCAAAAGGGAGGCGAAAATTAAGAAACAGGAAAATTTCGTTTTAAACAGAGAAAAAAGCACGGAACTTCTATGTAACATCAATCCTCCTATATGGGGGTGAATGCTGGACAATCTCACAGACGAAGAAAAGACTTGAGACAACAGAAATGTAGTTCTACAGAAGGATGCTGAAAATAGCATAGACTGAGCGTATAAGCAACGAAGAAATCTTTTTGAAAATGGCAAGAAAAAGAAAAAAATTACTTAGAATAAGAAAGAGGCAGTTAAAATGTCTTGGACACATAATGCGAAACAAGGGCTTGAAGAATTTGACGCTCATCGAAGACAAAAAGAGACTGGGGGGGGCAGCGAGCTACCTATTTGAGCAGCTTGTGTGAATGGATGACGGATAAAAAGACAATCGTTACTAAGAGCTACAAGACATAGGACATTGTGGAGAACCTTGATCGCCCTCGTTCTGAAGGGAGGCAGCACATAGAAGAAGATAATATTTTATAATTACTACATTTATTCTACTTGTATGTATGTACGTCTACCATTTTTGCTGAGGAACAGTGTAGTATATAACTATAACGGTATTAGGTACTCATTATGACCGAGAAAACAACATGAAGATATTAAGCGGGGAGGAAAATTAAGGTAGAGGAGGAAGGGAAAGATGTGAGGAGGAGGAGGAGGAGGAGGAGGAGGATAAAAAGTTAAAAAATGAGAAAACGACGGAAATGAACACACACACACACACACACACACACACACACACACACACACATATATATATATATCGAGCCTGGTCAGTACCTAAATGAGTGACCGATTGGAAATACCAGGTGCAATAAGCTTGGATGTGCGGGTGCTGTAATAGACAATGGAATAGAATTGTTAACTGGAGAACCGAGTTCCAATTCCAGTTGTATTCGTTATATTCACTTATGCGCATATACATTGGGGAAGGCATGAATCCACCTCTCCCCGAGCTAAGGTGTCAATTAGTAAGTCTTGTATTTCACTAAATCATTATTTTCTCAAAAAAATTCTTACAATCTAAAACTGTTTTCTACCTTTAAATAACCTGCATGTGTTGTTAAGCCGTAAAAATAGAAATGAATAAATCAGCATCTTTGCTGTTCCGAACAGACAGGCATTTTGTAATGGGTTCATTTCCAAATCAAAATCCAATATTTACAATTATTTTTTCATGTTTTTTGTGAAACAATCCAGTCCTCCAATGATTACTGGTACTGTAATTATTTTCTTTGGTAGTTCTTCCCGAACTTTCAAATTTCACACATTAAATTATTATAGTTGATGATCACTTTTGTTTTTTTTTTTCAATTCTCATGTCAGTTATTACTATCATCTTCTTTCGGAGGATGTGCGAGAAATTGTGGATCCGAGTTCGCATTCCAGTCGGCATTCGTTATACCCACTTTCGCGCTAATACCATTGGGAAGGTATGAATAACTAACAGTTATGGGTTAAATAAGAACAAATTTAACTTTTCAGCTTTGGGTAGCTACCAGTCAAAGAGAAAGATATCACTGAATCCGAAAAAACCGTATGTAGCGCCCTGGTGAAGGATAATTGAATTTACAATGACTCTGTGATATCAACTGTGATTGACCTTCATTGATTGTCTTTGACACTGTCTTCGTTTTCAACTGGAGATTTTGTATTATAACTAAATTAAAAGTGTGGACTTAAGCTAGCTTTTGCGGAAGGTTAATCGGGCCTCCAGTACAAAACTAAAGGGACCATGGTTCAGCTTAGAAAACCGTAATGATAATTTTGAAGAAATAACTTTAAATTCTTCAATTCATTCCATAGAACTTCAAAACCTCACTTTAACTCTGATTCGGGCTACCAATTCCGGCCGAAAGTCAGATTTGGGCCAAAATTCCAATACAGGCTGAAAATTGAGTTCTTCAAACCACAAACTCCGTAGACTTCAGAATGTCACGTCACAAAACCTCTCACTTTAACTATGATTCCTTAGAATTTCGAAAAAATTAAAATTGATTTCCTCGGTTCACAAAGTTTTGGAGGAGAAAAAAAAAACTGAATTTAAAACAAAAATAAAAAAATAAATTCTCAAAGGTTTTGTGTTATTTTAAACTCAATATTAATTAAAACTTTTAAAATCATTAATTTTTTTTTTTTTTTTTAGCTATTTTCAAAATTTGAATTTGTAACTGTTCCCTTCTCATCCGGACACAAATCCCAATGTTGGATGTTCAATCTTAGGATCATCACGATTCCCAAAATGTAAAATATGTCTATGTAGAGCAAGTATGGCCCGAATTAGTGGGGTTTCAGACACACGGACGGACAGACAGAATTTGCCGTTTATTTATTTAGAAGTTGTACGACCTCAGACTGATAATTGCTTTCGTAGAAAACCAACTAATGCAAACTTTTGAAACGATCGAATACAAGGTTTTATTCCGATTTTCTCTATTTAGAAATTCAGTGATATAGATTACCACTTAAAGTCCTACACTATTATTATTATTATTATTATTATTATTGTGCTAAACCTCTTCAGAAATATCTAAAATGTCAACTGTATACAATTGCTTTCTAAGATTAATGGTTAAAAGTAGATTTAAGTGAGGAAGTCGATAGGTCTTGGTAAAGACCATCCTTCTTTGAACATTGTAGACTGGCGCTACAGAATCATTAAAAATAACTGTAACTGTACTCGAAGAGAAAATAATGACATAATTATGGTGTTGACATTCCACACGACATCTGTAATGAAAAGAGTGATAACAGCTGCTGGACTTGAGAAACGTATTTTCTTGGGAAAAATTTTATAAATTTCATCCGATATCAGTAGCGACTGGTCGCCAATGAATGTCAAATGTTTCCTTGGAGGGAAACGGTTAATATTATCATTACCATTATTATTATTATTATATGAATTGGCATTAAAATTACACCTACGATCTACATGTATCACTTAAGGATCAATAAATACAACGGAAATGTGAATGTTGAACGAAGATATTCGTGGCACGGAGTTTCATTGAATGATGTGTGCCGAACCAATAAACATTCAATATGTTGTCTCGATTTCATGGACAAGGTTGTGTTACACTTAGACGTTGATTCTTTCGGACCCCACACTTTTCTATTTCCCTTTCTCTTTCATATACTGTTTATCATTCTCTCTATTCTCAACGCTATCTTTGCCAACGTCCTCTTTCTCTCTTCCTCTCTTTCTTACTCACGTAATGTTTATCACTCACTCTTTCTCTCTCTCTCTCTCTCTTTCTCTTTCTGACACTTGTCTTTCCTTCGTTTACTTTCTCTTTTTCTCTTTTCAGTGCTTTCTCTCTCACATCACATGATCAAAATATCAACCTCTCTTATTTCTGGCTATTTCCTTTATCCACGTTCTCTATCTCTCTATCTCTCTTTCTCTATCTCGTAATGTTTATAACTATCTTTCTCTTTCTAACTTTTCCCTTTGCTCACGTTCTCCTTCTCACTTCTCTTTATCTCTCACATAATGTTTAAACTCTCACTCTCTCTTTCGGACTCTTTCATTTGTCCACATTCCCTTCCTCTATTGTTCTGGCGTAATGTTTACCATTCTCTTTCTTTCTGACTCTTGTTTTTCCTTCGTCCACGCTCTCTCTCTCTCTCTCTATCTATTTCTCTCTCTTTCTGTCCCGCGTAATTTTTGTCACTTTCCCTCTCTCTCTTTCTGACTTTTGTCTTTCCTTCGTCCTCTTTCTCTCTTTATCTTTTCCTCTCTTTCTCTCTGAAATGATCTTTATCACTTTTGACACTTTCCTTTGACTACGTTCTTTTTCTCTCTTCCTCTCTGACGTAATGTTTATCACTTTCTCTCTCTCTTTCTGAATCTTTTTTTTTCCTTCGTCCACGTTTTCTCTATTTCTGTCTCTCTTTCACATAATTTTTATCACTCTATCTTGCTTTCTAGCCGTCTTTACTTCATCTGTGCTATCTCTCTTTCTCTCTTCAAGCGGCGTGCAAACAAGCAGACAATTCCTATCCCACATGGTTAACTGATGCAATACAATCTTCAGGCTTTATTTTTGTTTCCTCCTCATAATTTCTCCCTCACACTCTCTCTGTAATCTTCGTCACTCGCATTCCCTTTCTCTTGTGTTCTCTCCTCCTCTTTCTCAACATCTATGCGAATACCTCTCTCATTTTCTCTTACTCTCTCCTTCTTAAAATCTACTTCATGTACTCTCTCTCTCTCTCTTTCTTCCCAACACGTTCATTAGGCAGGCCCCTCATTGCAGATTGCCGCAGTACAGTCTTTATACCCTCAACTTCTATCTTGGTAATAAACCAAGATAAGTAAATAATGTTTTCTGAGGTTGAAATATCAAGTTTTGTTAAAAAAAAACAAGTGAATTCGATTCTTTGTAAATCTGAGATCGATATTTTTGCTTTTCGTTGAGCGCAACGAGAATGACGGATCGATTGATTCTCAAAAAACATGTCTAAAAATAATTTTTATTTTGGAAGAAGTATTTCATTTTCATCCTGTAAATTTGTGAAGTTTTACATATACTATATACATACATACATACACACACACGCGCACACACACACATATATATATGTGTGTGTGTTCGTTTGTGTATGTGTGTATTGTTTGATGGTACCTCTGATTCTGACGGATGATATTCTAGCAGTTCTACAGGACCAGAGTACCCCCATATGTTTTGATTGTAGTCTGTTTAAAACTGGACACAGTTTTCGTAAGAACTGATAATTGCCTTCGGATTTTTTAATTTGGAGATCTTCTTCTAGAATAACCGGGGTACTCAAGACAAGAGACTCCCCCCCCCCAAAAAAAAAAAATCTGCAACTGATATTTATTCCATAACTGGTGTAAGATGAATGCCTCCTACAAGAGCATTGGTACGAATTCAAAGAAAAGAAACAGCATTGATCGGAATATAAACTCAGTTTATATGCCACTTTCCTTTATACTACTCAACCACACAACAAGTGGCGTTTAAATACAGGATTTTATAACAGAAGAATCTGATATTTATGACATATTCTGAAGGTGACGTTTTAACGCGAGAGTGAATGAAAATGATAGATAGATAGATAGATAGATAGATAGATAGATAGATAGATAGATAGATTGTGACAGGAAAAATATGATAATTGATAAATTGTATTTGATTGACGAAAACGAGCGGACATAGATTTATTCTACATTCAATGTATTTTTTTTAAATTCATTTTTTCTTAAAACTTAATGATATAGTCTGGAATTATTTTGGCTAATTTTGATCCCATTTCCGAAGGTTTTACCATCTGATGTCATAAACATATTTGCCCAGAATTTCTTTTTTTTATATCCTCAGATTCTCTGTGCAATTTAAGTAAATTTATGCGGATTTTCCATTGATTATTACCGAAAATTTAAACTGTCTAAACTGTTCCCCTCTTTTTTTGTAAATGATGATAACAGTAAAATCAATGTTCGTCATTCTTTCTTTGCTTCAGTTTCTTCAACTTTAATTGAACTTTTAAAACTTTTAAGATACCAATTTGTGCAATTTAAAACTGTTTCAGTAGAACAACATTTCATGATTTTTCTTTGACGTCCATAAATGGTGAACTATGCTACGAAATTTTATGCTGCAAAATCTTTTGATTTACAATTATTTACAATTTAGGATGTCCAAATATTTCTTTATCTAGCTTTTCGATATTATATTATGACTAAATATCTAACCGTATTTCTCTCTCTATTTTAGTATATTCATATCTATCTATCTATCTATCTATCTATCTATCTATCTATCTATCTATCTATCTATCTCAGTATATTCATATCTATCTATCTATCTATCTATCTATCTATCTATCTATCTATCTATCTATCTATCTATCTATCTATCTATCTATTTCAGTATATTCATATCTATCTATCTATTTATTTATTTCAGTATATTCATACCTATCTGTCTATCTGTATTTTTTTTATTTTGAGACAAGCTAACCGTAGTGAAACAGTCAGTGAAGATCGAACTCACAGCGTCTGTCAACTTACCATCGTTCTGTCGTCGGCATTCCAATCACTTCGATTGTGTGATTCATGTGATAATCTAGTAAATCATTTAAACCAGTGCGAAAGAACCGCAAAAATGTTTTTAATTGAATAGGGCAAAACCTGATAAAGGTGTTCGTCACACAATTGAAGAGGTGTGATGAGTCGGATGTTTGACATCCGATCGAAACACCAACAAATTTTGGCACGAACTCACCAAATACATTCAGTTTTGAAAAAGGAAGGCTACATTCTCACCTTTTAAGCAATTTTCTTTTTTATGATGCGATTGTGGGAATCTCAAGATTCAGTGGAAGAAAAGAGAATAACTATTTTTATTTCTATTTTTTTAATTATTATTATTTTCTCAGCAATAGGAAATGATGGTTTTCACAAGAGATCAACATCTTCAATACTTCAGTATGATTCTCAGTATCTTTTCGGATTATTATTTCTTTGCAATACTCTTCAGGATTGTTACGAGTGCTCTGTTACTGATAGAAACGACCGTCATCTTCACATTTCACAACTTCTTTAATTTTCTAGCAAAGTCAAGAAATTTTTCACTTTTTAATTTATTTCAATTTCATTTTAATTTTGTGTTTTTGTTGGAGTGGCGTCATCCATTATTTAACAGTTCTTTTTTTTTCTTCGTTTAGTGTAACGAGATCTAGTCCTCTAACTTGGAGTGTGTGATCTATTTGTACTTGAAAGAACCAGAGAAATATACTTATTTTTTATTGGTCCTGCTTAAATTGACTGGTCTAATTGGATAAAGAAGAAGAAATTATAGAAACATACATTAAAACCTTCAAGACACAACATTTGTCAGAATCGATAATTTTTCATTATTTTAGAATTCTGTTGATAATTTTAAATTTATTAATAATAAAATGTCAAAACATAATAAAATCGAATTGATCCCTGACTTCATAAAGAGTTATCTGTACTTTGTTTTTATTTACAAATGTCAAGTTTGAAACTTTTCTTACGTCATTGATAACTGCGTACTCTTACGAAACGGGGAAAAGGATAAAATCAATAGTAAGCAGTTATCAATGACGACAGAACAGTTTCAAACTTGACATTTATGAACAGAAAAGCTCTTTAAAAAGTTCTTACTTAATAATATGGGAAAAACGATCTCAACGATTTTTTACTCACTCACTTTAATTTCATACACTGTGTATAAACAGGGCAGAAACTGTATCAAGTGCGCAAAAAATTTTCTCTTTTTTTTATAACTTATTTCGATATAGCCTGGTGTATATGCAAAATATGAATGCCTAATTTTATCTAAACTGTTAGATATGAACATAATCAACTCAAGCTAATATGTTTCGCGCGTTACAAATCAATGAACCCTGGCTTATCTATATATACAGTAATCCCTTGATTAGTGTGGGTAATGCGTACTAATCGAAAACGCTTTAATCCACTATGATAACTTCTAGGAAATGATATAATTTGTACCTCAAATTTTAGTCTCATTCACAATTAATTTCAAATTTGCGTACGTTTTAATTAAAATATAGGTACATATTAGAAGATTAAATAAAAATGTTATCAATTAATTGACATTGCCTAGGAAGAAAAGAAGCTTTGGAAGGGGCTGAGTTTATAATAAATAGTCCATTTGAAATCGTACCGAAAAAAACGTTTGAGACAAGTTTGGAGAAACTGAAAATTCAAAGTGTAATCTGATTTTGATTACGAGGGAAACCGAAGTTTGCAAAATTAATAGAGTTTTGAGAATTTGAAGAATCTTGCCTGTCACTTATTAACAATAGCTAATTTAATCTACTCGCAAAATATTACAAGTAAATTGAATTTGAACTTTCTCGTTAATAATAAGATTTTTTTGCATACATTAAACTTACCAAGGATTCTAATTAAGTTATGAAAAGAGAAACTCATTTTTAAACATTTCCATTTATGCATTTTTAATTAAAAATGAAGAATTGATAATTGCTTTTAATAGTAAAGCCATCAATCAACCAATAAAATAAAACAATGGATTTGTCTCAGCAAATGTTGTTATCCATGAATAAATAAAATTACTTCGTGCTTTTTAAGACAGAAGATAGAATCATATTAGTCAAATACATAGTAATTGTAATAGTAATATTAGCTGTTTCCTTACACTAGAGCATTTTGCATTCATTGACCGAGTAGCCAGTGGAAATTATAAAATCTTTCTCTTCAAACAATTATTCAGGAAAATAGGTTTCTCAGGTCCACGAGATGTCATCGCTCTTTGCAGTGACAACTTCAAATTTTCTTTGACAATCTCTTCTCGATAAACTTTCAATATATCACCATATACAGAGAAATATATTTACATACATGTAGGTACAGTTATTGGGCACATATAGATTTTGAACATCATATTCTTTGCCAATGCATTCAACCAGGGAGTTAATCACATCATTCGAACATAAGATCGATTTTCGATCAAACTTTATCCAATAACTGCGCCAGGTTACGGACTTATTGATTCACTCTTCTATGCAAACCGCTTAACTGTATGGTAAGAGAATATGTACATTTATATAAGCTAGCTGAATTAAAAAAATTATATATAGCAATATCTATCTAAGTTTTTTTTTTTTAAATATCTAAGCTTGTTCTTTATGTATCTCATTCTTTTATCTATCTATCTATCTATCTATCTATCTATCTATCTATCTATCTATCTATCTATCTATCTATCTATCTATCTATCTATCACGATGCACAATATGTGTACGAGCGTATTTTTATGTTGATGTTCTTTAATGCTCACGCCTGACATTTAAAATTCAAAGAATAATGTTTACGATTTTACTGCTGTTGGGATTTGTCTCAGTCAATTAGAGAGAAGAAAATATAATCTTTTATTCTTTGCAAATCCCATGATGCAATATGATTAATATGAAGTGAATTTCAAACGAAGAACCGATGCATATAAGAAGGAAGTTACTTGTCAGATTTGAAGAAGAAGTTGGATAAAAAGGATGATAAAAAAAAAGAGAGGTAATAAAAAGAAAAGAAAGATAAAAAAATGAACTAAAGTAGAACGAAATGAGATAGACAAGAAAGTAAATTGAACATTTGAAAAGAATATGGCCGAAAACCGGTTTGAAAGTGAGAATTCCCATGCGTACATAAGATAAGAAGACAAATAGAAGTAGGGTCCACTCGTTATTTCCCTTTTGGAGCCCCTGAGGCGCCAAATATTAACCCTAACAATACCCATTTTAATAAAATTGGAGAAACGTCGCCTATGAATATGGAGGAAAGTGGATTTATTTAATTTCCGCCTCAAAGCCAAAAGGCGAGATCAATAATCGCGAATGTTAAGAAGAAAAGAAAAGAAGACACAACAGAAAAGAATAAGGTGGTGATGGCTATAGTGGTGATGATGATGATGATGATGATGATGACACCAGTTATAATAAAAATGAAAGAGGAGGAATATATTTATTTAAACCTTTTATTTATTAAAATTAGTAAAATTGGATATATATATATATATATATATATATATATATAATTATTTATTTAAAAATATATATATATATATATATTTATTTAAAAAATATATATATATATTTATTTACTTAAAATATATATATATATATATATATATATATATATATATATTTATTTAAAAATATATATATATATATGGATATATATATATATATATATATATATATATATATATATATATATATATATGCAAAATTCATACTAAAAATAATTCATATTAATGAAAGCTAAAATAGGGAGAAAAAAATCATAGAATGGTGGTTGAAAATGAGGGAAAATTATTAAAAACTTATAAAAGAAAGAAGAAATGCATGAGATAATAAGTGTACTAAAAGTAAAAAAAAATATGAATGAAAAATGAATGCAAGAATAAAGGAATGAGAAAATGAGGTGCAACATCAACGAAGAATTATAAGAGGATAGAATACAAGAATTATAAGAGGATAGAATACAAGAATAAAAGAATGAGAAAATGAGGGCGAAAAAGCAAGAAAGCTTTTGGAAGGTGGAAAGAATAACAGAATAAGAATGTAGAGACTAAAAGTAAGAAGAATTTGGAATTGGGAATAATAGAGGAATGAATAAATAAGCAGGAACCTCTTAGAAAGTTTGAAGGAAGATGAGAATAAACGATAGAAAGATAAGGGACAAAAGGTAGAAGAACTTTAGAAAGGAATGTGGAATATGAGAATAAAGGGATGAATAATAAAGAACAAAGATAAGATAAGGAAGAAAGAATGAGAGTGAACATAGAAGAATATGAATAAGAACAGAAGGAGAGTAGCGATTGTTTTAACAATCGTGAGAAAAATATAGGTGAGAAGTTGAAGAAAGAAAAAAATTAACTGAGAAGAGGAAAAGTTCACTTAAAAGAGAGAAAGTAAGCAAGAATGAACAAAAGAAAAGGAGTTGGGAGATAAAGATTCAGAGAAGATTTTTTTAAAATGATGAAAACTGGAAAGGTCGGAAAAGAAAGACTGACAGGAAAATTTGCTTGCCGTATATATTCGCGTAGAGTGTGAGTTTTATGATAAAAATAAGGGTAGTGCACGATACACAGCCAATTTTTTGGCAGAGGTTAAATCAACCATTTTCAGTAACCAGTTGCACTATACCCACATATTATTTCTGGAGGGGTTAAAATTCATGAAAAAAATACATGAGTTGCACTTTACATGAAATCTGCTTATGCACGATTATATACGGTACCTGGATATTTATCGGTTTCTAAATAAAGAAGGATTTGAAGAAGAAGAATTTGAAGAAGAAGAATTTGAAGAATTTGAAAAAGAAAAATTTGAAGAAAAATAATGTGAAAAAGAAGAATTTGAAGTTTTAGAAAGAATTTTTAGTATTTGAAGAATTTGTAGAATTCGAAGAAGAATTTGAAGAAGAATTTTATGTATTTGAAGGAGAAGAATTTGAAAAAAGAATAATTTGAAGAATTCGAAGAAGAATAATGTGAAGAAGAAAAACTTTGAAGAAGAAGAAGAAGTAAAAGAAGAAAAAGAAGAAAAATAAAGAAGGGTTGAATTTAATCTGAAATGAATAACTGGGGTAAAGATGGCGAGAACAACGAAATAGGAAAAAGAATAAAAAAACCCAATTTTGCTCTAAACAGTGAATGATATGGGGAGTAGGTTGGGGGGAAGTGAATTTGTTTAATTATTCTGGCCTTTTTGTATTTTGAAATGATCTATGATATTGCACCTTGTAAAGTCGATTGTATCGTTGGGTCGATCTATTGATCGGTCGCTGATGCATCATGTTCAAAGACAAAAAGAAAAACTAATGGCGATGATCGATTGTCAAGGTTTAGTGGTTGGCTTTGATAGGGAGGGTCGGTCTAGTTGATCTACAAAAAGTCTTTCGTTTGATTGGCCTACTTCTCCGACAACACCAACTGCATACTACATAAAAAAAGTCAAGTGGGTGACTGGGTGTCTAGGAGGGGGGGATTTGATAATGTGGACGCTTTAACGTTAGAAACCTTGCCACATGAGTCGATAACAACTTTATTAGACACAATATGTCTGCATGTTTCTTTAACTCACAGTGAGCCCTTTTGTGTTTTAACCATTATGCTTAACAGATGCAATTATAAAGAAGCGTGCCTTTGTTCAGTTAAACAAGACATTTTTGCTGAAAGTTATTTTGCAATTATTCACTCTTATGTAATAGAAGCGTAAGAAATCTCTTAGGTTGAGTCATAAGTAATTTCCGCTTTGGTGGAACCAATTGTAATGACGAATGTAAAACCCTAACTGCTAATCATACTTGGCAGTTAAGAATAACTTTGAAGCATACTAATAGCATGACAGCGTACACGGTGGATTAAAGAATAAGTTTCTTAATCCTAATAATTTAAGGATTGAATGTATATTTGCATGGCATACAAAATCTGAGAGAATTAGATGTTCTACCAGGAATCATTCTTGGCGGTAATAATCTAAACAAAATAAGATATGCAGAAGACACAGTGTTGATAGCAGACACAGAAAGGAAACTTCAAGAACTTCTACAGAAGGTAGTGAAGGGAAGCGAGAAGAAAGGACTATCATCAGTTACAAGAAGGTAAAATGCATGGTTATTAGCAAATGAATAGCAAATTATAAATTGGAAATACCAAAATCAAACAAGTACACATACTGAAATATCTGGGAAGTGTTTCAACAAGGGACAGAAAGTGCGACATTGAAATCCGAGGGCGCATTGGGATAGCCAAAGATGCCTTACAAAAACTAAGCAAAGTATTAAAAAACAAAAAAGAAAATCGTTAGAAAACAAGAAAACTTACTGAATCGTTACGTAATATTAGTCCTCCTATATGTACGTGAATACTTGACAATCACCGCCCGGATGAAAGAGAGTCTTGAAGCAACAGAAATGTGGTTCTACAGAAGGATGCTGAGAACACCATGGACCTTATATGTGAGAAACAACGAAGTTTTAGAGAAAATGGAAGCAACAAGGACATTATACTTAATATCAGGAAGAAAGGGTGGAAATTTCTAGGGCACATAATGAGGAAAACGGGTTTAGATATTCATAGGCTATATTGAAGACACGTGGGACAAAGGAAAACAACACAAAATTATTTAATGCCATATCCTATGGGTATGTAGACGAATTTGGCTTTCCACAGATTCCTTTTTACATTGAATATCACTAGATTATTAAATGCCGTATCCCATGACTATTTAGGCGAATATGGTTCTCCACAGATTCCTTTATCTTTATTGTCTAGGAATTGGCATGACTCCTTTAGAAAGATAGTATAGTGATCTCCCATTGACTTTTTCATGTTTTTGAATTCAGTGTAATATTTCTCTTAAGGATAAAGAAACCAGTCTATTGCTTAACCCATAGATGGAGGGTAAACGATAGATTATTTTTTCTAAAAGACATTTGTGTGAAATTGAATGCAACACACTAGGCCAGACTTTTAGCCCAGTTCTCCGATTTGAAACCAGCGAAAAAATTAGTTCTGTATCGCTCAATTATAAAGTTATACAGATTCTATAAAAGTTGTTTTTAATTCTAGATTGATTTGCTAGGGAAAACAAGAATTCACGGTTCCTACCTAATATTTTCTTTGAGATCATGGAAGATATTCAGTGAAGATGGTAAACACAATGAGCTCCAAATGAGAATCAAACTTACTAACAATAACTAGCGAGATTAGCTGTCGCTTTACGACAGATGCTCTGATTTTACGATAACGAGTATTACCAAGAGAAACTGATATTTTCGACTATCTTTTCTGGTTCTGCTTAGCTCAGATTCGGCTTTGCAACACATTTCTACCCCTTCTTCGAAGTGATACGTGTTGTAAAACAGAACACTCAATTTATTTATAAAGCTTTGCTTCGTACAGAGAACACATTTAGTCACCCAGCTAAATACTGATCTGGGACAACTTTGTCGTCCATAGGAGAACTAGTATGTTTAGTGTGATAAACCACAAAGTCTCTGGTAATAGGTTTAAATTAGCCTCGTACATGTCGGCAAGTGTCGAACTAACAGTTAGGGTAAAAACAGTCTGCGTAGTTGTAATGGTCTGACAGATTAAACTTACTCTACGGCTCTGATTCGTTTTGAATGTGCCTATATTATTGATCGATCATCTCCCAATGGATAAAATTCATACGTAATTCAATTTGTAAAATTTAATTTATAGAAGTAATAAAAAAAAAGCAAAGGAAAATGGTAACGAAAAAGTAGAGGGATATGCATGAAAGAAGATTGCTTCCAGTGGCGAATCAGATATGATGACGGCGCAAAGTTTGGATAAATTCATTTATGCACCTCCCCTCGGAACGATCCCAAGAAGAAAATTAAAAAAAAAAAAATAAAGATATTTTTTTTGCCATAGTAAAAATGCTGATGGTGGTTCACGTAGCACAATGTCTGAAACGATTTGGTTCTTCAAAAAGGTAGATCTTTAATGATATTGAATATCGAATCCAGCTGATTACATCAAGGTCAGGGGTTCTTTCAGTAAATTTTAGTGAAGTGTGTTGATGGCTCACACGGAAAGAAAACTACAGGACCTGCTGAACAGAGCAGTAAAAGAAAGCCAGAAAAAAGTTCAAAGTATCAACTGCAAGAACAAAGAAACTATGGTCGGCAGCAAGAGAAAAAGCCCATGATACGAGTTACTAGTTGGAGATGTCAACATCAGGCAGGTACAATGGTTTAAATAACTGGGAGGTGTTTTAACAGAGGATTGAAAATGCAATACCGAAATCAGAACAAGCATTTGACTAAGTAAAGTCCTGAGAAGCAGAAACATTTCGTTAGAAACAAAGGAAATAATACTGGATTGCTATGGGATATCAGTCCTCCTTATATAGCAGTGAATACTGGACAATCTCCCCACGGATGAGGAGAAAACTGAAGACAACAGAAATGTTGCTCTAAAGAAGTGTACTGAAAAATCTATTGACAGAGTGAGTAAACAACGAGAAAAACTTAATGAAAATGCAATAAAAAGGGCAAATGCTCAGAATGATGAAGAGACAGCTGAAATTCTTTGAAGACATAATGAGAAAGGAAATTTGGAAAACTTAAGTCTCATAGGACATTGTGGGGAAAATAGGCGAAGTCAGTGAATGGATGTCGGAACAGGAGGCGTAAGACTTAATAAAGGGAGACAAACTGTTAAGGGCTACACGATATCAAAAGTTTTGGAGAGCCATGATTGTCCATGTCCTCAAGGCACACAGAAGAAGTCGGTAGGTCAAAATGTCGAGATCTTTCTTTGCATCGTCAAACATCGCTCAGATGCAGAGAAATGATTTCTAAACATATGCAATCATTATTGTGGTGTTACGATTTGATTTGTTTTTTACGGCTTATCAACCTTTTGCAGATTATTTAAAGCCGGAACATTTTGGGGTTGTAATAATTTTTTTGAGATATAATCCTTATTATTTAATCCATATGTGGAGTGATAAGATGTGAATTCATACCATTTTCAAGGATATTAACGCGTAAGTGAATATATCGAACGTGACATGAATTAGAACTCGGATCTCCGATTTCTCATTCCGAGTCGTTATCACCATCTAGGTATTTTTTCTTCGAGTTCAAATTCCGTCCTAATCTGCTGTATTCACATTCACAGTAATGCCCTTGAGACAAGTATGAATCCTTATCTTTTCCGGCGCATCAGCTACGGGTTAAAAATGTAGCGAAGACTGAATTCTGAAGCCTTGTATGGCAGCCAGTCTAGGAGAAGGTTAGCATTGAATTCAAAGCCGCGGCGAAAACAACGGCAAAAGAGTCTACTATCTTTCCTAAGATGTCATGGTTATTCACAAAAAAAGTAGCCTATGGAGTGCCTACGTTCTGAAGACACATGGAATCTATAAAATAGCATTCTTTTGTGTATATACATACATACATACATACATATATATATATATATATATATATATATATATATATATATATATACACAAATAAAGGGAAAAACAGATAAATGTATTTCTTCCCCTCGTTTCAGTGTTGATTAATATCACAATCTTCAGATCTCAGGAAATCCCCAGGACGAGGAGAATCTCCGTAACAAGAAGGCATTCTCCACGAAGAGAAGACAATACCCCCGACGTGAAGGTAAACTCTCAGGAAGAGGAGACAATCTCCTGGATGAACAGGAGGCAATTTCCAGGACGAAAAGACCAAAGCTCCACGACTTGGAGAATACAATATTCAGGACGAAAGACAATCTCCACGACGAGAAGGCAATTTCCATGACGAGAAGGCAATTTCCATGACGAGAAGACGAATTCTAGGACGAGGAAACACTCTCCATGACGAGAAGACGATCGTCATGACGAGAAGACGATCTAAAAACATTCCTAATACTCAAGCGGAAAATGTCTTCTAATACTATATCTCGTAAAATTATGAAACTATTTTATCAGAGCTCGAAAACAAACCACTGACATAAGTGACGAATATTTTATTTCGCCTATTAAACACGTCGTAGATATTACTAAAATTAACACATAAACGGCACAAAAATCGTGTACGTTTGTGGAATTAAGACCTCATTTTATAGGAAGTTGAATCATGTATCGGTTTCTCTGAGTCGCATTTAGGACATTGCATCTTGTACACACGATCACGATTCTCGAAATCCATTGAGGTCGTTAGGACACATGTACTGGAGCCAATTCATCTTCAGGTAGGCTTTGAATTCAGTTCTTTCCCTATACTGGCTTCCCTACCAAGGTTAAATCTTCCCTATTATTTACGAGGGTTTCTAGGACGCATAACGATGAAAGGGGACTTAGGGAATCTAACACTGAGAGGACATGGTGAAGATAAGAAAAGTAGGGGAAGCAACAAGTAATTGATTTGACGTTAATGAATGGAAAAACAAGGACAAAGTGGGAGGGGGAAAGGTCAAAAGTTACATAGAGCAGCAAAAGAGAGGAAGCTGTCGAAAGCCATGTCCATTCACGTCCTGAAAGGATACGGCAAGTCAGAGAATGATTGAACGTTTCTGATGTCTATGTTCAACGATCATAGAAATGGAATCGTCTGGCCTCTTTCCGATTGTTTTTTTTATTTTATTTTACAATGTTCGTCATCCTGTACAAGGCCAAAAAGTCACTCGAGATAGAGTGTTATGGAGTAAGAAGTACAGCTTTTGGACACTATCGAAACTGGAAAGTGAGGAAAGGGCGGCTCCTGTCCATATATGACAGCAGTACTCTCTTTTTGGCATGATTTGGCTCTTGTAGAGGCAGAGGATAGTAGGAAGTGTCGGGTATTTACTGAGAATCGATCATTTTCCAGTATCTTTAAAGATGGATCGTATATATGTTTCATTTGAGGTCTGGGTTGAGTTTGAATGCGAATAGGCATTCGAGACACAAACTCTCCATGAAAGAGCACCCGTTCATCGCGAAAGGTGAAAATTCAAGGTCTGTTCGGTGATGATGAAATGTCAGCAATTTGGTTTTCGAGCATGGACTGTGACCAGCCACTTTGTCCTCCACTTCATTGTTTATGCTAGGTTCGAAGCGAGATCAGCTGCCAAGATTTAATCATCTAGAGTTTTGGAGATGCAACCATATATCATTGTATCGTCAGCATAGAGATTCACAAATGATCAGTGTATACTCTTAGGTAAGTCCTTTATGTAAAGTAGAAAAATGGTTGAATCGAGAAGTGAGCCTATGTTGATCGCTTGGGCCTTGGAGGACCGACGGTTAACAACTACCTTCATTATCGTTAGGAAGGACTTGATAATTGAGAAGACTCTTCCAGTGATTCCATCGCTAGAGAGCTTGGGCAGTAACCTTCTGTGTTGCACCTTGTCAAAAGCCTTTGATATATCTAATGCACTGATACTATGAATAATGACAGGACATCAGCAGTGGGCCGAACCGATTGAAATCCGTAATGTTTGTACAGTTTGTCTCTATTGAGGTGATCAATAAATTTGTTGATTATAGCTTTGAAAAGTTCGCTCATGGCACTGAGGAGTCTGATGGCTTCATAGGGATACAGAGATAAGAGTTATACACATTCTTGAAAACAGGGCACACACTTGACAGCTTGAATGATCTGAAGTGCCAAGTGTGAGTGGAAGAAAACTTTAGCGAACCATTTTCAGGGAGGATGCGAGGAAAGATACGGTGTAGATTTACTGTCAATGAATTCCGAATGTTTACTTATAAGAAAACGACTAATATTAATAAATTTTAAAATCATAAATGGTAAAAATCGTTTTCTGATGTTAAAATGGTAATCATTTTTGGAACCAAATGCAATGATGAATATCATTCTAACTTCTAATCATACGTGGCAGTTAAGAACAGATTCCGAGTACACTAACATACAATGGCAGTGTATACAGCGGATGAAAAGGAAAAGGTTGCTCTTCTGCATGACAATGAAAGAATGCATGTTGCAAGAATAAGACAGTAAAATATTTTTGAAACTCGGTTGGTTTGTTCAACAGCTCCTGCTATATTCACCTGACCGGTGTATACTCTTAGGTAAGTCCTTAACCGATTATTAACTTTTTCGATTGCTTCAAAACGTTTTGATGAGGAAATTCTCTTACGAAAACTAAGTGGTCGTCGAAAAATTGTCAAATTGAAACCTGCAGAAATGTACTGAAAAGGCATCGAAGAATAGCCTGATAAGAGGCAACAATTCCTTTCAAAAAATGATAAATATATAGTTTAATAAAATCTGATTGTACTTTATATATCTTGAAGAATAAATAAAAAGAAATTATTTGACTCAACTTTTTCAATGCCAGATTAAATGAAACCATTTATGTCATGATTAGGTTCGCCTATCGTCCGGTTCACACTTCCGCGTATTTTGAATTAGGGGTTAAGGTTTATCCTTTCTTTCGTGTTTAGGATTCGGTTTCCGGTTCCTTCTTCTAAAAAATTCGCATTTTCTTTCACCCTTTTTTTTAAGAACACAATTGCAATTTAGTGGCATTATCGCCTTGTTGCGGTGAATTGATTAATACATACATACATACATACATACATATATATATATATATATATATATATATATATATGCTCATCTCTTTACTTTTGAACAGCGTTTATAAGAAAACCAGACAAAACGACGCTAATGAATTTATGCCAGAGAAATAATGAAACTTTTCAAATATTTCGCTTGAGTTTAAGCATTTGTGGAGCTCTGCATATAAATATTTTCATAATAATTGTTCAGATAGATTTTCCTCTTTATGAATTTAAGCGAAGTACTAGATTGATGAGAAGGTCTCGTCTTTTTTTTACAGTTGACATTTGTTAGATGTAAATTCTAAGTTTCTTCTATCGCATTTCTCGCTTGGGAAAAACTCTTCCGGCTTTTTGTTTTTGCAATGTCAATCGTAATCTTTAATATTCACTCTCCTTAATAGTGTTTTTTTTTCTTATATTCCCTAACACTCCGTAATCCTTTGCGTCTTAGTGGCTTTATTACCTTGCTTGGGGTGAAATAATATATATATATCACGATAGATAGATAGAGAGAGAGAGAGAAGGCGAGAGAGGGGATATATATATATATATATATATATATATATATATAGAGAGAGAGAGAGAGAGATAAATACATTCATTCTGCAAATTACAGAATTTAAGAACGTGAATAATAATAATAAGCAAAAGAAAGGACAATATTTCAAGCACTTGGCATTTTTGAAAACAGAAAAAGAACAGTAAATCTTTATTAATTAAGAGCACCCCATTTTTAAATATTGCTATTCGTGAAACAACGCTGTAAATGGGTAAATAAAAGTATCTCCCTTCACTCTCTCTCTTCTCTCTCTCTCTCTCTCTCTATATATATATATATATATATATATATATATATATATATATAAATAGAGAGAGAAAGAGAACACACCTTTTTATATATATGTGTGTTCTGTTTAAATTGTTTAAAAACCCTTTTAATACACAAAATAACACTTTCTTATTTACTCATTTCTTTCTATCTATCTATCTATCTATCTATCTAGCTATCTATCTAGCTATCTATCTAGCTATCTATACACACACACACACACACACACATATATAATTGAATTCCTGATCATCTTTGCTATAGAATACATTGAAAATTATGAAAGAGGGATTTGTAATATTCGCAATATTTTTGTCTATTTTTCATCAATACATGAGTATTACTATTGGGAGGCCATCTTTTTCGAAAATGCATTTGTTATTTGAATTCTAACCTTCGAATAATGAAAACTTAATAATGGGTCAAATAGAAAAACGTGTTGCTTTGATATCAAATCCGATGCAATATCATTAAAGTAAAACTTTTTGTGATATAAAAGAAGCTACAAGGAGAAAGAGATCTTTTGTATTGCGGAATTAAAGTTATAGACTGAAAACAGTGTGGGGTAACACACAAACTGAAAGATGAAAAAAAAGAAACAAAGAAAGAAAGGAAAGTGAGAGAAAGAAAAAAAGGAAAAATGAAAAAGAAGAAAAAGTAATTAAGAAAAATAAATGAAAGAAATAGAAAAAGGAAGATAAAAATAAAGAAACAATAAAGAAAGCAGTGAAGAAGAGAATGAAAAGAAAACGTTTTATAAATATAAATAAAAGAATAAGGGAGGCGGTGAGAAAAAAAGGAAAGAAAAGACATCACGAAAGAGAATTTATAGAAGAAAGAGGAACTCTGTCAGTAAAATAAGAAGGAAAGATGATGAAATAAGAAAGAAGAGAGAAGATCTCCCTCTCCGCCCCCACCCCCCAAAAAATCATCTAAAAACAAAGAGAAATTGAACGGGTAAAAGAAAGAAAAAAAGCAAATGACGAAATTAGAAAAAAAGAGAGAAAGAGCATTTAGAAACAGAAAGAGAAATTGAACAGGTAAAGCAAAGATAGATAGATAGATAGATAGATAGATAGATAGATAGATAGATAGATAATGCCACCAAGAAAGAGAAATTATAGAAGGGAACTATGTCAGTAAAGAAAGAAAGAAAGATAGAAAGATGAAATAAATATAACAAAATTAGTAAGAACAGAGAAAATATATCAAACAGAAAGAGAAACTGAACAGGTAAATGAAAGAAAGAAAGAAAGAATGAATAAATGAATAAATGAATGAATATTCTTTTCATTTTCCTCGACTCCCGTTATTCCTACCATCCCTTTCATATAAACTTTATAACGATCAATAACTCAGAAGAAAGGTTGAAGTATGCATTAGTAACGATAGAAATTTGTAGTAGTAGTAGTAGTAGTAACATCATCTCGAGAAATATCATCAAATCAGTGTTCTCATATATTAAAAAAAAGTGTCATGATAAAACAGAATGAAAACAGAAAGACCTTAATTGAATTCCCCTGACACACTAAATGAATTAGCGAGAGATAATTTCTGAGGTGGCAAGATTTTAATCATTGTTTACTTTTGATCATGTACTGTGACAGGATTTCTCCCCATCATTTTTTCAATTCACAATTAAGGGGGTAGTCTCCTCACGGCATTCGTCAGGCGGTATTATTTTTCAATAAAATTTCCCCCGGGGATTATTCAGAAGCTAGCAAGGTTAACAGGAATAGTTCCAATTATTGTTGTTATAGCCACTACATTTATATATCTACACTATATCTATAACGGCTATATCTCAGATATTGGACACTATTCACTGATAAATATAGAAAATTTTAAATAATATATCTCCGGCCTTATAGTTGACGTCATCTGACTGGAGAGCGAAACAGACCCGCACGAAATCAAAGAATGGTGGAGAGGCAATAAAAAGCATTATCAGATGCTAAGACCAAACGATTGGGGATTCTAGTATTAAAGTCATTAACGTCTGCTAGATTTGGAAATTGCCACAAGCCCCCCCAAACTTCTTCATATCAAACACTGACGAGGGCTGCAGGAGAAGCCAAAAATTTTGTAATTTCCCACAAAATTTTATTCTACTCCCAAATATCAACTAAGAAAAAAAATCAAATTCATACAAAGAATATATTTGTCATCACTTCGTCAGTAGTGGTTGGAGACTGTATACCTGAAATTTATTTCGTAATTAAGAAAAGCTCTGCCATTTTATATGGCGTTGACCACTTTTTCTTTCCAGGTGCGTTTCCGTCATACTCATTTTAAGAGCCTTTTAATTCTATGATTATATATTATATATATATATATATATATATATATATATATATATATATATATATATGTTGGAAGTTGACTCTGACCAAATAAGACCTTCTCTAAGACTTATAATCCACTCTCTCTATTGTTAGTTACATGATTATATTTTTCTACGGCTTTACCTTTACGATAGGCATTCTAAACTCCTGATAGGCCATCCTTGGCGGCGAGGTCAAAAGCCGACGATGACGATACATTTAACTTTTAATTACATCCATTTTAAGAAACTGTCGTAGTATCTCTCTTTTACTGACTGTCTCTCTAATTATTTCATATCAATGATTAAACTCTTTTCTCTCTCTCTCTCTCTCTCTCTCTCTCTCTCTCTCTCTCTCGCACACTTTCTTTTTCTCGCTTACTCTGAGCTTGTTCTCGCTTGGCCAATTCAGTTTCCTCCTTGTCTTTCCTTTCTATTTCACTTAATGACAATTTCACCCCACACCAATTAATTTAATTAAGATAAGAGCTAATGGTATATATATATATATATATATATATATATATGCGAAAATATGTTTTTTTTAAATTGTTTTTATAGAAACGGTTATAATGTCATCTCTGTGAAAGAGAAAATCATTGAATTTAAAAAAAAAAAAAATTTGTTTTCTGTGCAATTAACTCGACTTTTAAAAACAATTTCTTTATGAATTATTTTATATAAACTTTACGTTGAAACTTTAGTGCAAAATCTCCAATGATGAAAATTTCCCGGCTCAAATTTCTACCCAAAGATGCATTTCATGTCGACAGGACAGATAAATTCACTTTTTAACTTGCAGAGAAAGTTCACGGTAATAAATTCTCGAAAATGACATTTAATTTATCGTTAAATACCGCAAGAAATTACTTTTTAGTTTTAACGTCTCCACAATTAAATTTTCTATTTTAATCATCTTATTTTGTTTTCAATCAGTATGATTGTTACTAATCTTAATCAGAGTAACACATTTCGCTTTCTTGGCCTGACATTTTTCACTGACATGAATTAGAACAATTCTATTGAATCACTTCCTATGTCTGCTGCTAGGAAAGTTGTTTAACTGTGTCGTGCAAGACAATTTTTGTCATCAGAATATATCATACAGCTTTATAAGTCTATCATTAGTCCATGCATGTAATATTGTTGTTCTCATCTGTTCTGGTTGTTATATATATATATATATATATATATATATATATATATATATATACTATTCCGCCTTTTATTTTATGCAGACATGTATTTATTTTCTCCTTTCATCTGGTTTTACTCTAACTTTCTTACTTCCTACCTTTCCATCTTCACATTCACTTTTTGTCTCTCCTCCTTTACCTCGCTTTTTGCCCAATTGCTTCCCATGAGAAAAGCTTAACTGATTCCTGCTCAGGTTCACGCACAAATACTACACTTCGAGCTTCAGTAGAAAACAAGTAATGGTAACATACAAATAAGCGGAATAATAAAGTAGATAATAAAAAAAGATTCAACCCCAGAATTTTCTTTTACTAAAAACAATATGGCAAAAAGAATCAAAGGAGAAGAGAAGGTATTTCAATTATATACTTCTGTCTGAATAGTACGTCTGATAGATTTGATAGTCGAATTATCTGCTGATATAGAAAAGGATCTCCAATCTGAGACAAGAAATGGCTTTTGTTAATTTTAATGTCTCTGATATTAAATTGTTCTCTTTTAAGTGTCTTAGAAAACCTTTTATCTTACATTAACATGATTGATGCTAACCTCAGGTGAGTCACTTATTTCACCTTCTTGGTCTAATGGTTTCCTCTGATATGAATTGGAAAAATTAGATTGAATCAATTGCTAAGTCTTCTACAAGGAAATTTGCTTCACTGTGTCATGTTAGACAGTTTTACTAGCCAGAATCTATCTTGCACCTTTATAAATGTCATTCATCCATACTTGTTGCTACAGCTGGTTTGGTGCTTCTGCTATGTATCTAGAAATTCTTGACAAAATCCAAAGAAGAATCTGCAGTGTTATCGTCCTGACTTGGCATCTCAGCATCAATTACTTTCTCGCTACCCTAACGTAGCTTCACAATATTTTTACTATAAATATTTTCATAGCAATTGTTCCGATGAGCTTTCCTCTTTAGAACCTCGTATTCACGAATTTAAGCGCAGTACTAGTTTGTCAGTTAGGTCTCATTACTGTTGAAATTGCTAGATGTAACCGTAAAGTAATAATCTCTGTGTAATTCTATTTCATCTTCTTATTTTCCTGTCAACGAAATTTCAAATGCAACGTCAATCGTCTTCTGTTTCCTTAAATCCTGTTCTTTTATTGTCCTAACTCTTTAGTAAGGTTTTCTCAGTTTCTGTCACTCTCATTAAGCCCTTAGTGGCTTTATCGCCTTGCTTTGGTTGAAATGATTTTTAAAAATCCAATCAAAACTCAATGAATGTAATGAAGTTTAAATTTTTAGCCTACATATTTATAAACATGTTCCATTTTACCATTACAGGATTATCTAGTCCATTGCATTCATTGCAAAAAGATTAGTAATTTAACCTTAAGAAATATGTATATAATTCCACAACTTTTCTCTTTCCCTCTCTCGATTGACATTATTTTTTCAGTTTACGTTTTATTATTTATGCAGAAGCCAAAGCATATCTGTTATCTAATGAATATAAATATTCTCCAAACGTCTGATGGAGCGCTTTTGGCAATATTTCTTACCATTTTCAAGATCAGGAGAAAAAAGTGTATGTTTGTCATATTTGTGAAACTTTTAACCACTTCAAATCAAGAATCACTAGTAATCTATCCTACATATACATACAATTTATCATTCATATCACATTTCTCATTTAGTAACCCTCTAAATCGAGTGGCTCTTAAGCCTTGTAATGGGTGACCATTAATAAAATAGACTGCTCTTATAGATCAAATGCTTGTAAGCAATCAGCGTATTTTATACAAGATTAAATATCAAGAAAATATGTTATTTTCTTAATGACAAAGAAATAAATATAAACTCAAAATTAAAAAAGGTCTTCAGTTTGAGACCGGGGATTTTAAACGTATTTGTAAATAAACAGACAGACAGACAGATAGATAGATAGATAGATAGATAGATAGATAGATAGATATGGACAGACCGAGATAGACAGATAGACAGAAAGATATATAGATAGATTTACCCTATTTAAGGAATTCGCTGAGGACCTCCTGAAAATTTTGATCAAAATCTCACCAATAATACGACTTGTTTTCCCTTAAACTTTATAATAACCCTATCCTAGGAGCTCCTGAAAATACTGACCAAAGTTTAACCAACAATACCAATTGCTTTCCCTTAAACTTCATAATAACCCTGAAAATTCTGACCAAAGTCTTATCAAATGTCTATCAGAGTAAGTCTGCTTGCTCTGATGTCTTAGTTTCATAGTTTTTAACCTTATATTTCAATTTTCATTTGATTTATCATGTCGCAAGTTTAGATGTCCGTGTGACTTAAACGTTATTTTCAGTGGATATTCGTATTGTGTAGACGCTTTGTTTATTTATTAAACAGTGTATTTATTTATTTTTGTCTACCGGCCTAAATGTTGGATTGTTGTAGTGTAGTATATCTGATATAATTATTTATGAATTTAGGATTGATCATGAACTTAAAGATCAAACCAAATTCATAAGTAATTAATAATTAATAGATACAATTTATTTAAGTAAATGCTCTGTTTTTTTAAATAAACACAATTAATTACATTTATCGGCCTGAATATTCGAGGAATTTCGTGGAAAATATGCGCTTCATTTTGTATCTATTAAAAATATCTATAAACGGAAAATATATTAAATAATTGTCGGCCTAAATCCATTTCATATGTTGTGAATGTTTACGTTAAGGTACGTTTCGTGAGACGATCTGATCGTTCGGGAAAGATCGTCGAACATTTGTTGTTTACAAACAGTAATTCGGACTTTGCTAATCAGTGTTTAATTGGTTAAGAGCATATCGGATGAAATCAGGTTTCCCATTAGGGTTACAGATTTGTTTTCTGTCGGAGAAGCACACATTTATCTAAGACATTTTTCGAACATTCAGGCCAGTTAATGTAATTAATATTTTGTTTATTCAATTCTATCTATTAAAATAACGCATAAACAGAACACACACACACACACACACACACACACACACACACACACACACATATATATATATATGTATGTATGTGTGTGTGTGTGTAAAAAAGTTTTAGGATATGTTATATTTATGGGTTCACGTGCTGAGGGATAGATCGTATGTAAATATAAAAGTGGATATTAATGTCAACACCCAGAGGCGATTGTCTGTTTCACGCTAAACGCAATCGTCAGGCCATGACGTTTGTGTTTAGCATGAAACAGACCGACTTCAATGTTTACTTATATATATATATATATATATATATATATATATATATATATATATACAGAGAGAGAGTGAGAGAGAGAAAGAGAGGCAGAGAAGCAGTGAGAAACAACTATTTACACTCTTTCCAGTGTGGACACACTTTCATGAGTACATCTTACATTATATCAACCTCTAAATTTGAAGAAAAGTCGTCATGAAGAGATATTTGCTTTATCTCATGATTTACGTTACGTTGATTCGGTGCTCCTTGGACAAGGCGGGAAATTGCTTCACACTTGTCATTGAATTTGTGAAATCTCGGATGAAATATCCGATCGGCTGGAAAGAAGTGCACAACGCTTGTATTGATTAATGTCGGTGATAACTTGTCGCAAATTAAGCCGACGATGTCGCAGCAGCTTGCGTGATGGCTGAGAGGGAAAGTTCGGAAGGTAAGCAACTCAGACTTGAAAATTACACGACTCCCTTTCTATTACTGAGTCGAAATAATCACTCTTCAAAAGTGATGCGATGCGCATGCGTGAATTGCCGTGGGCATGGCTGTCTGGACCAATCTAACAAAATAATTCCACGCCATAAAAGATAGTTGAAACTTTGACTTCCTTATGTAAATAATTAATGTAATTATAAAAGGTTCGTTCTGGATAATTGACCTGTATTTTCTTATACCGTTAATAAATAAAAATTATTTTGTCAGCAAAAATTATCGAACCTGAAGCGACACTATCTACGAGTTTGATACCGTATACCATGCTCTGTAGAAGAGTTTTGGAGTTTACTTAGGTCTTTATTGTTTAGGCAAGTCTATTCAAGGACCCTATTATACACCCTGTTCAAATTCACCCTGTTTCAAGTTTATTCGAAAACCCAATTAGAGAACCTATACCATAAACTCTGTTCAAAGACCGTATTATAGACCCCGTTTAGAACAAAAAATAATTATGATATTTAAGTATCTGTCTATATTTCTGAGATTAGGTAGTGTAACTATTTACATTATTCTGAATTTTGTCCTCATCTTTATTGTCATATTCACGACGTTTCGGCCGTTGTACATTCCGGCCTTCTTCAGGAATTTCGAACCGAACCCTTTATTTAACTTACTGAGGTAAATTGTTCCCGTTCCCCGCCTATTCTGGACACATCAGTTTCTGTTATTTAGTAACCCTTTAGTAGCTCTCCAAGTTTTTGATTCACCTCTCAAGTTTTTATTTACCTTTGCTGTGGCAAGGGATTGGACTCACAACTCTTTGGGTCAAGTCACTTTTGGATTACCAAAACGCTTTTAGACACTTGGCCACGGAGCGTACAACGGCCGAAACGTCGTGAATATGACAATAAAGATGAGGACAACAATCCGAACAATGATATTTAAGTCATTTTGCAAGTGCATTGGTTATATTTTCTGCATTTCATCTCGACAGATAACTTTATTGCAGTATGCGAGACGATGTTTTCTTTTTAAATCATTAAATAAATGAAGAACGTTAAAACGAAATAAAAAGTGCGAAGTAAGTTTTAAACTTCCCAGAAATCAACAGGACGGAAAACTGTGGGTACCAACAGATAATGTATTGGATAGTTATAATCCTTAGCATAAAATCACACCCCAATTCAAAGCTAGTAACGTTCAGCCGGGAGTTAAATGTACAACTTTTTTTTTTTTCATAATCGCAGTTTCTTTGTCGTTGACCGACAGGGGTGCCATTATTGACACCACGACACTGATTATTGACTTTCATATGGGCCCAAAATTGTCGCCATTGGACTGTGGAAGACTGGCGCTTTTTACCCCCCCAGACGAATCACGTTTGGTGCTTTTCAACCAGATTGTTAAGTCCGTATGCGAAAAAAGGACAGAATTGATTTGTTAAAATGGTTTTTCAGATTGTGTTGAAATGGCGTGGAACGTGGAATGTTGGAATATTATTCAAAATAAAATCTGTCTTGTTTATTTTGCCTCTATAGCGAGGCTATCTTAAAGGAAGCTGGACAGCCTATCAGGATTTATTATTATGGGTGGACGCAATCTTAAGGTACGCAGGTGACACTGTGTATTGCCAGAAACAGAAGGAAAGATACAAGGTCTACAAGGTAGTAAAGGAAATCGAAAAGAAAGGACTAACAACAAATTGTAAGAAGACAGAATATATTGTTTTCATCAAGAAGAACAGCCCAACATGCGAACTGAAAATGGAACATGTAAATGATCTAACAAGTACAGAAGTTAAATATCTGAGACGTGTTTTAACAGTGAATGGAAAATGTGACGGCGGAATCCCAACGCACATTGGAATAACAGATGCATTCCAAAAGCTAAACAAAGTGTTAAGAAACAGAAAAAAATAGTTATAAACAAAGAAAGGAATGATGAACTCTTATGTTATATCGGTCTTCCTATATGGCAGTGAATACCGAACAGTCTTCTCACGGATAAAGAGAAAACTGGAGGCAACAGAAATGCGGTTCTACAGAAGGATGTTGAGAATTTCATGGGCGTAGCGTGTAAGCAACGAGGATGTCTTAAAGAAAATGTCGGATAGGAGAGATGGCAAAGGTTGCTAAGAGCTACGATGTATAGGAGGTTGTGGAGAGCCATGACCAACAACACTCTACGAGTCAATTATTAAAACACAGGTCAATTATCCAGAACGAACCTTTTATAATTACATTAATTATTTACATAAGGAACACGTGGAAAAATAAGTTATCTCTTGAAGTCTTGATACACACAGATCTTGTTACAGACAATTTGCATCCATTTATGCTCGTCTTGTTTCCTGGTTCCAGCAATTTAATGCAAACCCTACTCCTCGAGAATGCCATCGACAGAACATGCGAGTAACAAGGAAGTTTTAAGTGGGAAAAAGGAAATTTAAGGAAATTCATATTAACAACCAGAAGAAAAAAAAAGAACAGATGAAATATCTGAGGCACATAATGAGGAAAGACAGTTTATAGAATTTAGAATTCGGGGGCAAATTGAATGCAAGAGATGCAGAAGGGTGTGGAATAGACAGTAACCTATTTAACGAGTGTGCGTGAATGAATATCGGATGAAAACCAAAGTGAATAAGAATGCAAATAAATTTAATCAAATATTATCAATGTTTAAAACTCAGGTTGTAATATTCATTGCTGGCCGAAATCTTAAGACCAACGAAAAAAAAAAAAAAAAAAAAAGCTTTTGTGTTAGACTCAACCACTTAATTGAATAGAGCTTCAAAAATGAAAATAAGAAAACGAAGAATAAAAATGAAAAAAAAAACTATTTTAGCATTTATTATAAAAAAATTGAATTCTGAGACATTAGGCTAAATACTAACTGATCAAAAGTTCAAGACCATATTTAAATGAAGCTTTAATTAGTAAACACGTAATGAAATTTAGTCATTTGTATTCAAGCTTTAGCATAGTCAACAATATCATCTACTGGTATCATCTGCGTTATATTATGTAAAATATGTCAAAGGCTAAAACGTTGACAGTTTGAACGTGGCAGAATTATCGAGCTGCAAAAGCAAGGTGCCTCTCAGCGTGCCATCGGTGGCGAGATTGGATGTAGTAAAACAGCTGTTGAAAATTCCTTAAAAAAAACCTGTGGGATACGGAACGAGAATTTTAAGTGGTCGGCCCATGAAAATTTTATCGGCATTGAGCAGGAAGATTCAACGGGTTGTCCGGCAAGGTACCAGCTGATCATCGCACCAGATTAAGGCCCTTACAAACACAAAATGCAGCTCAAGAACAATAATTCTGCATCTTCGAGAGAAAAGGTTTAAAACTGTAAATGTCCACACCTCTTTCCACACTCCCGGACAGCTAGGTTAAATTTAACTAAGAAGAAAGTTTTGTTTTCTGTTGAACAAAAATAACCTAGTCGGTCCAGATGCCTTCCAAACGTTACTGACACGATAAGGATATCCCACAGGAGAGATTTTCTACATGACATGGGAGGAGAATCAGTCATGATCTGGAGTGCTATCTCCTTCCAAGGAATAATAGAGCTTCAGGTTATATCGTTGCGTCAAACCGCAACTGATTGCATTGGAGAGAGCATCATTATTAACTGAAAGCTCTTGCTTGTCGGGGAGATGACTGGATCTTTCAGCAGGACAACGCTGCAGTTTGTAATGCCTGTAGGACAAAGAGCTTTTCATGGCGAATAACGTTATCCTTTTGGACCATCTTGCGTGTTCGGCCTACTTGAACCCCATTGAAAATGTTTGTGGGTGGATGATAAGGGAAGTCTATATAGAAATAGTAGTCAATTCCAAACAGTGCATAATCTTCTTGAAGCCATATTCACTAAAGCGAATTTTTGAAATTATTCACAATGGCGGCCGTGAAAATCATTTGTATTCACTGTCCATATCTATAAACGCTCTATCTGATATTGAGCAGTCTTCAGTCTGTCCTTCTAAATAGAGCAAATTGTAAACTATATATATATATATATATATATATATATATATATATATTGATAATAATATAATATATATATATATATATATATATATATATATATATATATATATATATATATATATATATATATATATAACAAAGCCATTGGTTTATACCAACGACTTCCCATAGTTAACACTCCTCGTTTTCACTCTCGCGTGCTCATGTGTGATGTCATGGGCCGTGGTGTGATTTTCGCTTCCAGCGGCTCGTATGCATAAGTTTGTCATTGCTTGGGAATCTTCCATGCAAACAAAGCAGACTATCATTGTTGCTATGTCCGTGTATTGTTTAATTTATTGTAATGTAATTGTTATCTTTGATGAAGGCTTATGTAAGCCGAAAGCTTAAATAGGATTAAAAAAACATGTATCAATTTGATGATTTTCTTTCGTCTTTCAGTGATAATGTAATTAAATATCAGACGATATGAGAGAAATTTGCTTAAATAAATAGGCAAAACTCGTCTATATTATTTAATGAAACATGCATTAATGAAAAACTGCTGCCTAAATACACACATATAATATATATATATATTTATATATATATATATATATATATATATATATATATTTATATATATATATATATATATATATATATATATATATATATATATATATATATATATATATATATATATATATATATATATGAACAATAAAAAATATTAAAAAATTAAAATCTTCAAACATACTGGATTGTATATTATTATTCTTTCGTTTTTATTATCCCAGTTAGATTCCTCGACTAGTTTCGGCCAACATGGCCATCATCAGGAGAAAAAAATTCTGCTTATAAGTAGCAGTGAACTACAGAAATGAATGGTTTGATGGAGAAAATGAACTTTTGTATGTAGTTTTCACTTGTTTTTTATTTTTTATTTTTTATCATGAATTTTGGTCAGTCCCTATGTTGGTCAAACAGTCTCTTTTAAGTTGTTATTTAAGATAAGAGCTGGATGGATTCATGCTGCTCTGAAATCCCATGGTCATTTAGACAGTTATTTGTTCCTGGAAAGGGGATGTGTCACGATTAAGTGAGTGTGTTATTTTGTTCTTAGGGAGTTAGTGAGTATGATCTGTATTAGGGAGTGAGTGACTATGATGTATGTAAGTGTGTATATTAGTATGGGTGTGTGTATAAGTGTGAGACTTCAACACTTCCGCAAGCATGTCTGTCTTGTGTGGGTGAGAAAAGTGGGTAGGGCCTGATTTGTTGAATTATATATTAATTCTATCTAGGTTGTTAAATTTTTGATTAAGCCCATCTGGATAGAACGTTTTTAGGCGTAGAATCCACTTATCTTCATGGCCTTCTAAAAATTTTCTATGTCATTTGCTCTGAACTTTTCTATTTTCTCAATCATAGTAAATTTTGCATGGGTTTTAAAATCGTATTTTTGTAGGCGGAAATGTGGTTCTACAGGTAATAATCTTTCATGGGCGGGGGGCGACTTAATTTGATTGCGATAATTATTAATTCTGTAGTGAAAGGTCCATTCTGATTTTCCTACATATTGTTTCTGGCATGGTGTGCATTCTAGGAGGTAAATTATGTTATGACTTCTACAGTTAGAGTCGAGGTAGATTTTGAAAGTAGATTTAGTGACTGAGTTAGTGAACGAATTGGTGCGTCTAATGTGGTTGTTTGTTGTTACATGGTTGGGAAAATCCTGTTGTTTTTTGTTTTTGGTTTATTACGGATTACCTTATCCCCTAAAATATGGTTACTACCTATAATTCCCTTTAGGTTCTCAGGCCTACGATATGCTAGAAGGCCGGGTTCCTCAAACAAATTTTTAGGTCTGGTTTGAGATGTAGTATTTCCCAGCGACTTTTGATTATTTGGGACAGTGGGGGCTGAGTGGGGTTGAAAGTGGTTACTAGAGGGATGCGGCTGTGGTTTATTTTTAATCTTGTGCATTAGGGCGACTTCTCTAGGTGTGAAAATGGCTTTATTTATCTGTTCCCTGATTAGGTGTTGTTTATAGCCACGTGTTCATCTTTGGTGCAACAAGGAATTTTGTTGGTCTCTCGCTCAACTGTGCCCCACACATGAAATAATCAAGTGGGTTACAGTCTGGGGAGTTAAGTGGCAAGATATAATGGGTAATTTGGCTGCAGAAATTGCCCGAGAGCCATGACTGGTTTCTCCTGCTTGTGTGACATGGTGCAGAGTCCTGTTGCTAGACATAGAGTCATCCAGCAGCCACTCTCTTGACCCAGGGCAGCACTACCTCCTCAAGGCACATGATGTAAGCCTCAATGTTTGAGTTTATCAGAACGATCAAAGTGAGTTTTCCGAGCTGATGTACCTCCGTAATCACCATTAGACTAATTCAACTCATTCCAAATCCTCTGCACTCTCCTCAGATTGTCAGCCAAACACACTGACATTTTCTTATTGGAGATTCCGGCGCGAAAACCAAGCAGTACATCATGCCGTTTCCAAATTTCTGGCGGAGTGAATTACGTCATAATTTCTTTTTCTCACAGACAGTGCACAACTGACCCTACTATGGCCCTACAACTGACCCTACTACAACAAAAAAACAACGCGCATATGTGAATTAAAAATATGAAATGGCGACAGTTTGCTCATCGCACCATATATATATATATATATATATATATATATATATATATATATATATATATGTCTCATGTTGAACCCATGAATTCGGAGGACATTGACGATGAAGGTCAAGCAGAAAAAAACATTGTTCAAAATATTTTTTAAGCTGCACCCATGTTAATGTATCTATGAGTGTACACACACACACACACACACACACACACACATATATATATATATGTGAGGAAATGTGTGATAATAATATAGTTTTATGTTTATGCTATATTCATGGCTAAATGTGCTCAATACCATGGATAGAGGTTGTGTAAAGTGGACATTGTGGTAAACACCAAGTGGTAACAGTCTGTTTCATTCTTGAACGCAATCTTCAGGACATCATAGGATTGCGATCAAGCATGAAAGAGACTATCGCTAGTCGGTGTTGACGTCAGTGTCCATATATATATATATATATATATATATATATATTGTAAATTTATAGCCGAAAATGTAACTGTACATTAAGTATGTGGCTAAATTATTAAAAGAAATTTGATGAAATCAGGTAGGTATTTAGCCTACATTTAGGCAAAACAGCGCTTCTTGCTCGATCATTGAATTTAAGCGATGTCTACCCAGTCAGTACTTAGATGGGGAACCACTTGGAAACACTGGGTGTTGTAAGCGAGCATCTACAGTCCGAAATTTGTTTCTTCTTTAAATGACCCAAGTAGGCTTGACGAGCCGTAACAATCTTAAAAACCAACCAGCATATGTGGATGTAAGAATTTGTGCGCATAAACTCCTTGATTGATATGGGGAGATACATAGATAGATAGATAGATAGATAGATAGATAGATAGATAGATAGATAGATCAGTCCTGTGTATAAAGATAAACTACATCCGACACGCAACAAAGCTTCTGATCCGGAGATTGGAGGGTTTGAGCAACCTGGAAACACCTCTTAATTGCTATTATTCTGAAGTCTAGCCTGACCCAGGGTCATAGTACCTGTTATGGTCATAGATATGGGCAAATAGTGAACCCCCTAAACAAAAGCAAAATACTATGAAAGTGTAAAAATACATTTTTATGAAGATGCCAGCAATACACTATTATATATAGCACAATTACCAGCAACACAAATTTATAGTAAAATCACCAGCGATACATTTTAAAGCAAACTGACTAGAAAAATATTTTATAGAAGAATTACCAACAATACATTTTATAGCAAAATGACGAATACATTTTATCTGTAGTTGAAGCCACAAAATTATGTTCAAAATATTTAAATTTCGGAATTAAATAATCTATACAGGTTACGCAAAAATAAATAAAAAGATAGATACTGTATTTAATTTTCGTTTCTATATTTCGTTTTTGATGACGCTTAACTAAAAGCGATACATTTTAAATTTATAAACGTTAGCTATTTATTCATTATCTTGTCATTCTGTTGGATTCTAATCCACATTTGATCCAAATCCATATATATATATATATATATATATATATATATATAACGTCAGAAACTAATAGGCACCCGTTCAATGTTGATTCTTATTTTCACCCTGAACATGCATACAGTCACTCTATGCACAGATATTTAGCATTTTTCCCTCATAAATATATCACATTTTATACAATGTAATTATTACACAAACACACATACATACACATGCATATATATATATATATATATATATATATATATATATATATATATATGTGTGTGTGTGTGTGTGTAGATAGATAGATAGATAGATAGATAAGAACTGACCGAATTTTAACTGTGAATATTTGTGTCGATCGAAGCACATGTTGCTGTTGGTCTGTTGTGATAGTGAAATGATTTTTTTCTTTCTCTCACTACTTTAGAAAATTCGGGGAAATAGTTGGTCCCTGGGGATTTTGGCTCATAATGTTTTACTTTCATAAAAATCAGTACCAATGCATTAGATGCAGAAAAATTCTTCTATTCTGTCATCAAAATCCTTCATGACTTCTTGGACAATGAGAAGCCTTTTTTGACTCATTTTTAAATTTCATCGTAAAATCCTAAGCAGTGTATTTACATTATACATTTAAGATTTAATTCCTAATCACCGTCAATTCATGTTTTCTCGTTTTTATTGAAACATTGTGATTGTCGAAATGAGTAATTTTAGATAGAAAGTCGCAAATTTTGCAATTTAATTCTTAAATATTTCCCCCTTCTTTTACAAATACCTCATTTCTTAAAGCAGACATGACTAAGACGTCAGTCTTATGATTGGTGAAGAAAGAAATGGTATTATTATCATTGAAGAGTAATAAAAAGAATTGGGCCCCCATTTACGGATTTCATGTGCATTGGCGCTAAAATACAACTGGATTATGGTTTTATTTTATTCACAACAATTTATTCTGGCATTCGATATGTGATCGTTAAAGTGAATGACAAATTTATTTCAAAATCTACGGATTACACGAAAAATTAGTAAATATTTTTTTGAACTTTCGACGTGCTTTAATAGTAAACATATCTCGCCACATCAATTACGACTGAGTAATGAGTTCGCTCATTACTGAGTGACCCAACTTCTGGCCTTGTGGCACGTCTTAACTATGTTTAGTAAATCACTATATATATATATATATATATATATATATATATATATATATATATATATAAAAAAAAAAAAAAATTCAAAACAAACAGTTAAATTAAGATCAATTATTTAGAAGATATAATACGTAAATTAATTTCTCAAATTAGATAATAAAAATAATAATTAGATGATAAAAATTCAACAGTAATATCAACATTTACCCACTTTCATTAATTAAACATTAAATTCAATCACTTAGCGTCCTCCATAATTTACCTTGACTTTCAGCCTCAAGTATATTGATGAGCGTTCTTAAATTTAAATATTAATATTTTTATTTGTGTTTATAAATACTTATTGCAAAATAAAATTCTTACATTTGCTACCATAAGGGGGACGAAACGCATCGGCTAAGATAAGTTTTCCTTTTGTTTTTATTCATATATATATATATATATATATATATATATATATATATATAGTAGTTTTCATTTATCCGCCTAAGTACGCTGCAAGACCACTAGCGGATGCCCAACCCTGCAGGTAGTACCCACTACAATATGTACTGTGTCTTCCTATACATACATTACATAATCATGGGAAATTTACAATTAGACATGATAGAGATTTAATAATCAAATATTTTACCTTATATTAATTACAGATTAACAGCGAGGCTCATCCTTCTTCGAACCACGTGGACTGGCGCTACAGAATCACAAACAAAGAATTGTACCAGATAACAGAAACCACATCACTTGAGGACTTTCAACAGCAGCATCAATTAAAATGGATTGCACATCATATAACTTGAAGAGAAAACAATGACATAATTAAGACTTTGACTATTCACACTACTTGAAACTGAAAATTAGGAAGGGAGCCTTCATAGAACTTGAAAGAGCGATAACATTTAGTAGATTCGAGAAAAGTATTTTCCTGGAAATTTATTTCAACAGAAAGATTTTCTAAACTTCAATCGACAATATCACTGACTGCTCGATCATGGAATGCGGAATGTTTCCTCATAAGGAATCAGCTAATATTACCATTACCAACAATAATTAATTATCAAATACAAAAATAACTAATAACAAACAATAACAATAAAAGTTATATGACATAGAAGATTTGCCTCTTGTAGATTTTAGCAAATCTAAGTATATGAGTTATTCTTTTATTATTGAGAACTTCCCCTTTACACTTAAATGTCATACTTTACGTTTTCTCTTTGGCATATTCAAAATTCCAATATTGTGTTTTGGTGTCATTATTAAGTAAAAATTCTCGGGTTGACCGCGGGTAGCTGAAATCTTGGATAATCTGTGAATGAAAATTTCCATGCGTGTTTTTACAAACCCTGATATATTACAAGCTACAGAGACAAATAGCTAGAATATTTCCATTTAAAAAAATACAGAAATGAAATTGTCAGAGATGTTTGATAAAAAACTCACCTGAAGGAAGCACGTGACCAACAGAATGACATGCAGTGGACAGGCATCAGTCAGGGTTACGAAGTTCCGTGTCGCCCTCAACACCATCATTGTAATAACTTTGATAAATCAATTGATTGACACTTTTTTTGTTGTCAGTTTCTTTCGATTGTGTTATTTTTTTTTAAATTCCTGGTAAACATTTGAAAAATCGACAAACCTCGTTGAACTTTTTAAACGTTTCATGAAAATGTTACGGCTTATTTTTTGTTTTCTTTCTTATAATAATTCACAGTTGTTTACAACCATTAACGTATCTATCTATCTATCTATCTATCTATCTATCTATCTATCTATCTATCTATCTATCTATATATATATATATATGAATGTATATACAAATGTATATTATTTATGTAAACGATGTCTTTATCGAAAGTGGGATGGATATACACTAAACTTATTTTAGTTTGACATAAGATCACAACTGTAGAGAATTTAGTGAGGATCTAAGTCACAGCAGTATAAAGATCTGCTTGTTCACTTTGTTAAGCGCTGTCTTACGTCGAGCCTGATTTTTAAATAAGCGCGTACATTTATAGATTAGAGCTTGAATTTTTATGCTTTAACGAATTTTACGTGATTTTTGTTCCACCTCAAAAGAGTATATTTTTTAAACACCGGTGAACCAAGAACTTGTTCAACCAAACTTATGTTATTTCTTTTTCCAAAATCTGAATTTGTCTCTTTCATCGGCTCCTTTAGTTTCATCAGAGTTTGCAGTCAGGGGCCACACTGAAGTTGTTATGCTTTCGCTTGGACTTCTCTCTTTTGGTCAACTCCCGCGCGAGGGGTGAGATTGGTTAAGGCAGTGAACATAGTTGCAATTAGCGTCATTTGAGGTTTGGAGAGCATAGTGCATTTGCTGAAACATGAGTTAGACCGAGGGGAGATGAGATCTGTAGTGCCCACGGGGAGAAAGCAGGTAGGAAAGCAAACAGAGTAGTAGGTTGCTAAAGTAGATAGGTTCGGTTGTGGTTGCACGTCGGGTAGACGTGTGTGTACCCACTTAATCCAATATATATGGAGTGTTTACAGGTAAAAAGATAGTATGAGAGAAGTGTGGAAGGAGAAGTGAGGCGAGGGTATCTTGACGTGGACATAAGACAATATATATATATATATATATATATATATATATATATATAGAGAGAGAGAGAGAGACAGAGACAGAGACAGAGACAGAGACAGAGAGAAAGTGTGAGAGAATGTGAAAAAATAAACAAAGATGGAAGTAAAATAAGATGTGTGCGTGAGAGAGGTTTTTAAAAAATAATCAGACAGGCCGGAAAAATAAGAAATGTGTATGTGATATATATATATATATATATATATATATATATATATATATATAGAGAGAGAGAGAGAGAGAGAGAAAGAAGGATAGATAGATAGTGTGTGTGTGTGTGTGTGTGAGAGAGAGAGAGAGAGAGAGAATAAAATAAACTGACAATGAGAATAAGCAAGAGATGGGTGTCAGACACAGAGAGTAGAAAAATATACAGAGAGGGAAAAGAAGAGGCGTCAGATAGATAGATAGATAGATAGATAGATAGATAGATAGATAGATAGATAGAATGAAAAATAGACGGGGATGGAAAAAGTGTTGTGATATATATTTATATATATATATATATATATATATATATATATAGAGAGAGAGAGAGAGAGAGAGAGAGAGAAAGAGAGGGAGAGAGACAGCGACAGAGACAGAGAGAGAGAAAGGAGAGACAGAAACTGTGAAAAATTGCGTTTGTTTACAGTGGCAATTAAGATATTTATATGTGGAAAGAGCTGAGACTGAAAAGGAGAAGGAGGTACCAACGGTGGTTGTAGTCAAAGGTGAAATTCAGCGTGGTTAATTTATAGAAGAAAGAGGCAAAATGCAAGCGAACCTGGGAGACAGTGGTGGGTTGCGGGAGGAGTTGGTGGTAGAAACTAAAGAATTTCAGGAGTTACTTAACTTGATCTCACTACAGCAAGGTGCTCGCGACGGTCGGAAATATGATTGGACGAGATTTCATACATACGGAATTGTAGTCGTAAAACGTGTGAAGAAGGAGCGAACAAATTTAGGATGAATAATCCGGTGAAGAAGATCTAAAAAATGGGAGAGTTCGACAGAACAAAGGTAATGACCCACGAGGTGATAACATTCGAAAAAATGAGGCACTCACTCGGTTTTCATCGGGTTCGACTGACGCATCGTAAAGGTAATCCAGTTGGTTTTGCTGTGCGCCATGCCTAGTGCGATCCCTCATTAAGGCAGTTCTCAAACTATTCATTTCAACAAGCAGTTAACTTGTTTATGTCTGCAGAAAAATAGACGCGCGATATTCACGCTCACTGAGAGTAGGCTGCTACATCGACATTTCTTCTCATAGCGCACGGCTATTCTTTCGCCTTTTAGTGCGCTGGTGCTATGTGAATGCTTTATTCCGAAGGAATATGTTAAAAATCTGGTCAGTTCATTCTGCAAAACACTCACGATTTCCCGCACCACACGGACGCGTAAGCACGGAGGTAGACTGACTCGCGCACGCGCAGTCGTACTTACAAAAGGCCGCCTTCGTTGATGCACATGTGTATAATACTCCGACAAGTTAATCACGCATTAGATAATCTCTCTCTCTCTCTCTCTCTCTCTCTCTCTCTCTATCTATCTATCTATCTATCTATCTTTTAGTAAATATACACCTACATTTTTCACATTACAATTAAATATGGTATATTTTATTTTCCTTTTTATTTTTTAATTTAATTTTCTATCAAATATATGAATTCTCTTGTATACAATGAAGTACTTATAAACACCTTTCCTTTTATCTATCGAGTTGACAATTGATAGAAGTCGCCCTTATATTGGTTTTGTAAACGAATTTTGCGTTGTTTGATTCTTTGAGGAATACGGAAGAAGCTGTTGCGCCGACGCTTTAAAATAGGGAAGGGTTTGTCTGTCTTGGAATTTTTGCTTTTTTTTTTTTTACCTGGATTTGAACACTCAGCAGCACAAGCAAAACCATTCCATTTCTTTCTTTCTTTCTTTCTTTCTTTCTTTCTTTCTTTCTTTCTTTCTTTCTTTCTTTATTTATTTCTTTATTTATTTATTCATTCATTCATTTATTCAATCATTTACCAGTGGATTTTTTCATTTTATTTCGTTCTTTTTTTCGCTGTCGATTTTATTTTGTTTGTTTATTTGTTTCTTTGTTTCTTTCTTTACGGCGGCCCTCAAACTTCTTTCTTCCATAAATTTTCTTTCCTGATATTCTTTCTTTCTTTCTTTCTTTCTTTCTTTCTTTCTTTCTTTCTTTCTTTCACCCGTTCAATTTCTCTATTTTTTTTTAGATGCGCTTTCTGGATGTATCTTCTCTCTTGTTTTTTTGTTTGTTTGTTTGTTTGTTTGTTTGTTTCTTTCTTTCTTTCTTTCTTTCTTTTGTGTGTCCATTCCTTATTCTTTCTTTTCTCATTTTCCATTTGGCCTTCTATTATTCAAGGTTTGGTTTAAAAAAAAAAAAAAATGAAAATCTTTCTATAGTGCTTAAAATTCTATTTATGTTTATTTGCCAGCGGTGAGATGCTATCTTCGTCTCCGGTCGTCCGTAGAAACGGCGAATCATCTCGTGTCTCCCTTCTCTCACGTTCGCACATATAGACACCTGCGCGTGTACGCAGACACACGCGCTCATATGAACAGACACGCAGACACACACGCTCACTTTCTCTCTCTCACTCACGGACACACACGCACGTGCAAACATGCACAGACACATGATATATAAAATGAAAATTTGTAGATACTTATTATTTACATAACTGCAACTTGTCGCCGTTCATGCATTCATAAACACCTCGAAAAAAAACAAAAAAAACATAAAAGCAAAAACAAAAAAACAAAAACAAAAACAAAAACAAAGCCAACCAAGTCCCACGTGGCATTGATTCTTTCTTTCGATCAGTTCATCTTTCTCATTTCTCATCTCTTCACTTTTTTTTTTTGGCTTTTATTTTACTCGCTCTCCGATGTTTTTTCTTTCTTTCTCTTTCGTTAGATTTTGTTCCTTTTTCCAGTTTTCTTCATGACGATTGCTTTTTGCTGAGATTAACTTACATTGCCACAAGCACAAATGGGGTACTAGGAAGAAGATGTTGCGCCAACCATTCAAACAGGGGAGGTTTTTTTGTTTTGTAATTTTAGCTTTGCTTTTTTTCACCTGGTTTTGAGTACTCAAAGCAAGCAAACCAATTCCATTTCTTTTTCTTTCTTTCTTTCTTTCTTTCTTTCTTTCTTTCTTTCTTTCTTTCTTTCTTTCGCATTTAATCCCTTCATTTTCTTACGTTCGTTTTTCGCAGTTGATTTTATTTACTTTCTTCCTTTCTTTCTTTGAAGAGGTTCATACAATGCAATTTAATCATCGCTTTTTAATGTATATTTCATTGCAAATCTATTTTAAAACAAAAAAATAGAAAGAAAAGGCTAACATTCTATTTTTAATTAATTCTTGTCTATATTAAAAATCATCGAAATTTTCTGCGTCCGTCTACACACACGCACATACACACACACATACACACACACACATATAATTATTTATTCGAAGATTATAACATAAATATATTATAAAATCACTAAAAAATAGCCATTTTGTTTGTTTGAGAAATTGTATAAAAAAATAAATAAAAGCACCTTGTGTGTCGTTTTCAATGAAATGTGCATATCTATCTATCTATCTATCTATCTATCTATCTATCTATATATATATATATATATATATATATATATATATATATATATATAACTCTCAGTCTGTCTATCTATCTATCGATGTAAATATGGGCCTATTTACATGTGTCATTTCTTATTTGTCACTGTTTATTTCAATTTGTCCATTTGTCAATCTTTTTCAATGTGTTTATTATCGATTATAGGCTCGTTTTTCTTTATTTCTATCTATCTATCTATCTATCTATATATTTTAGTCAATTCCTATCTATCTATCTATCTATCTATCTATCTATCTATCTATCTATCTATCTATCTATCTTAGTCAATTCCTATCTATGTATCTATCTATCTTAGTTTTAGTAAGTAAGACGAAAAAGGTAAGAAAAGAAAAACAATAAATACGAACATTTTTTTAAATTTCTGGAATGAAGAGCTATCATTTACATTCAGTGAAATGTCCTCATCCTTGATGCTGCTATCTCAACGTTTCAGCCGTTGTGCTCTCCGGCCTTCTTCCGGTGTCTGTTGACCCTGGTAATTTGGAACTGAACAAGAAGAGATATCCTTAGACAGGAATAGCGGAACGAGAACAATCTAAATGAAGAGGTCAGTTGGAAATTGCCTGGATTAACGGACGCCTGATGAAGGCTAGCGGGCACAACGACCGAAACGTTGTGATAATAATAAAAAAAGATGGGAACATTATTACGCATGTAAATAATAAATTCAACCGCGATAATGCAAGAGAAAGTGCGGAATAAATGTCTGCTTGATCAAGACATCATTTAAAACAACTGATTTAGACAGATTTTGAGAAATGGGTCTAGTTGGGGACTTTTCATACCACCATTAATAGAAACATATAAAAATATGTGTGCGTGCACACACACACATATATATAGTTTCACCCCAAGCAAGACAATACAGCCACTAAGACGAAGGGTGTTACTGAGTGTGAGAGAATATGAAAAAAGAAACCATTATTAAGGACAATAAAAAGTGTAGTAACTACAAAGGAGATAACGATTGACATTACATTTGCATTTTTAAAACCCAAAGTTGACTGGAAAAACAAGAAGCCATAAGAGAAAGAGCAAGTTGTATATATAGAACTTATAACAATTTGCCATTCCAAGTCTAAAATGATGAGAGTTTGTCGCCAATATTTGCTACTACACTTAAATTCATAACGTAGAGATACCAAAGAGGAAAACTCATCAGAACAATGAGCATTAAAACATTTATAGAAAAGGGACAGAGAGGCTACGTTACGGCGATGTCAGACGCCAAGATGCCATGTCAGAAACATTGACATTGCAGATTCTTCTTTGAATTTAACAAGAATCTCTAAATATGTAGCAAAAGCATCATACAAGATGTGGCATGGACTAATGGTAAACATATATATATATATATATGCGTGTGTGTGTGGCCGGATATGCATGTTTATAATTGATGACAACACTACACACACACACACACACACACACACACACACACACACACACACACACACACATATATATATATATATATATATATATATATATATATATATATATATATATATATATATATATTTCCCTGACGATCCGTTTAGGTGAAAACTTTCCCTGACGATCCGTTTAGGTGAAACCTAGGTAGGTTTGTCTGGCTCACCAGGTTTATCTAGGTCTGCTCTACGGTTGTATTGAGCTCTTTTGTTTAGTTACTTGTTTACTCGTATCGGGGTTTTTCTTTGTGCTTTTGTGCATTGATACACAAATATATATGCTTCCTTTATATATATATATATATATATATATATATATATATATATATATATATATATATGAAGCACTACTCTAAAGGTGCACGTATTTGAGTATAAAACAAAATTGCTTGCATAGCAATTTACTTATTTTCCTTCGAAGTCATCCAGCTAAGTACAAATGCACCGGTTTTAAACGGATACTTCTAACAAAGTTAAAAAAAAATCGTACCACCTTTTGGTTCGCGAGTGCTGTTCAAATTCCCTGAAATTCTGAGCAGCAACTCGTGCCCCCAAATTCCCACATCTATCTATCTATCTATCTATCTATCTATCTATATTCGTGTTGGTACCAAAATCAATCAAGTACAAAAATTTATATACTTCGGAAAGCGGGCGGTAAATCGACACTGAAATGCGAAGGTGCATTTGGAATAGCGAAAGAGTCTTCCAAAATCTAAGCAAAGTATTAAGAAATAGGAAAATTTTTCTAGAAACAGAGAAATATAATATCAAACCTCCAATATGGCATAGTGAATGCTTGATAGTCTATTCGCATAAGAAAGAGTCTGTTAAAATGTCTAGAGCACACGATGAGGAAGGAGAACATAGAAATTTTGCCACTCATATGGCATATTGAAAGCAAGAGTGAAGCAGTGCATAGGCAACTGAATGTGCTTGTGTAGGTTGTTGGCAGAACAGGTATTAGGACAGATAGCTAAAAGACACAATTTGCTAAGACTTACGAAGAATATGAAATTGTGAAGAGCCATGATCTCTACATCCTGAAGGGACATGGCGCATTGAAGAAGAAGCAGAAAAATTGCCGCTCCGAACAAGAAGCTCTTTAACCCCAAATTCTCATGTTTAGACATTTTTCCAGATTTAGTGTGGTTTGTAGTGTTTATATGATTTTTGCTAATTACAGTTGGTCATAATAGATAATTAAACAGCATGAGATCATCCCAGCTATTTGTGGGTGACCACGATCTTTTAACCCACGACTGAACCATACTTAATGGTGTCGAGAGAAACGCCGTCTTTGCCAAACGAGCCACAACGGTCTATTTCTTTTTTCTTTTTCTTTTAGTAAGGCGACCAAAAGAAACGCGTTGATAATGGGTGATAGTCGCTATGCAAAGCGAGAGAAATCCGTAGCAGCAGCAGCATCCGCAGCAACTGCCACCTTAGCATAACAGCTATAGGCTTGTTATCAATAAAAAAGATTTTCCCTCTGTTGGTCGTGTGTGGGTGATTTATTGATTAGAACGCGTGTAAAAATACAGTCAGACCGACAGACGAATTGGCAGAGAAATAAAAAGCGCAGTGCGGGTAGAGCCGGTGTCGTCCGATTGACGTGATGGAAATAAATAAATAACTGAAAAACAAGGAAGGAAAGAAGCAAGTCTAATACAGACATCATCAATTATATTTGTGATTTCAAACTATGAAGCAGAAAATTTGATTAAAAGAAACAAAAATGACGAGAAAAGAAAAAGAAAAGAAAATAGTTCGCTTAAAGTTTCTGATATCGCTCTCACACAAATACAAATACTCTCTTTCGCTTTCTATCCGACCATTTATCCCTCTTAAGCTGTTCATATCTAACTAGCCATGTTGTTATCTATCTATCTATCTATCTATCTATCTATCTATCTATCTATCTATCTATCTATCTATAGGTCGAATGGTTACAACGTTCGCTTTCTGATCCTGATGTTATCGGTTTGGAGGAGTCGATCCCTGCATTGGAAAGGGCCTGAACCATAACCTAAGCCCTGTGAGTGAAATTGGGTAGATGGAACCCGTAAGGAGGCGTCGGTGGTTGAGTTAGCACGAAATGACAAGTCATCGTGGCCGAGGGTTCGAGCGCGCTGGCCTTCTTCAGATCACGCTAGATAACGCCCCCCGAAACTGTAACTAAGCTCCGCTCAGCATAGTTGCAGTATAAACCACATGTGGGCTCTGTGGGTGTTGAACAAATACAAATGTGCCTGAGCAGGCGTCTGCAACAGGGATTAGGTAGCGTATACAATCTATCTATCTATATCTATCTATCTATCTATCTATCTATCTATCTATCTATCTATCTTGTCTGTGTAATTCTATCAATATTGTTATGTTGAATTATCCTACTCGTCCGTCTTAGGACACAATATCTCAATTATTATCAAATGCAGAAACTTGATTTTTACTTTAGCCTTTGTTTTGCGTTGATATACCCCCCTTTCTATTAGGTTCATCATCATTATTCTACGCCATGTAGTGACTAACATTCTCCTCACATTTGGGGTCTACCTTCTTTCATTGGAAACCTTCAAAACATAATCGTTTCTGCAATGTTATTGGTCCTGACCTGGTATCTCGGTCTCATTAACTTTCCAACTACCATAACATAGATTCTCTATGCTTTTTCTATAAATATTTTCATGATTATTGTTTTGATTGGGTTTCCTTTTTGGCGCCTAAATTTTATTCATTTAAGCGTACTACTAGATTGGCGGGTAGGTTTCATTTTTTTTTGCAGTTGAAATAGCAAGATGTAACCGTTCTATGCTAACAATTTCATATCTTGCACTATTCGCTTGTGAAACTCTCTTCTCGTTTCATTATCTTCTGTCTTCTTAATTCCTGTACTTTTATTGTTCTCATCCCTAATAATATTTTCTTTTTCTCATGTTTTCTAACACTTAGTAACGCTTTGCTTTTATGTGGCTCTATTCCCTTGCTTGGGGTGAAATCCTTAAAAACAAATTAATATCAATAAATATATTTCGCAGTTTTGGGTCTTAAAGAAATGCATCTAAAATAATCTTTTCATATTTCTCTATTAAGTTTACTCTCTCTCTCTCTCTCTTTCTCTCTATCATACTCTATTCAGACACACACACACACACACACAGATATATATATATATATATATATATATATATATATATATATATATATATATAATCTACTCATGTTTACGCACTATCTTGGTCTGAATATTATATATCTTTCACTGTCAGTATAATCGTAACTATATTTACACAAATCTCTCTATTGATCTGAATCTGCTTCGAATTCTCTATCTCTGTGTTTCCAGAAATGAGTAAAAAATCTGTTTATCTATCTCGAGCTGTTCCGGTCTATCTATCGTCAACATTCTTTCCAAGTTACAATCAGATTAATAGAGTAACTAAACAACGACGCAGACGAAAATATATCACATTTGAACATCTCAGATATGAATCGAGGCATGTAAAGAGATGCGTCAAGAAAGGGAAGTTATATATATATATATATATATATATATATATATATATATATATATATATATATATATAAGTGGTGTGTGTGTGTATGCGCGCGCGTGTGTGTGTGCAAAATTTCAGATATAGCTAAAATATATATAAATATATTTGTAAAGGACAATATGAATAAAAACAGAAGTAAAACTTATCTTAGCGGACACGTTTTGTCCTCTGATAGACTTTATCATATCAAGGCAAATGTAAGGATTTTATCAAATTTGTTCTAAAGAATGCCTCACTTATTAAAAGTGACAGTAACTTACTTAGAGGGAAATTTCTCGAGAGTGTCGCTATTGAATCTTATTAAAATACAAATCTGCGCCCCGCATTCTTTCAAACATCTCTATTCCTGAAAGAATTACTCCTTTTCCAAGCCAAGGAGAGCATCTTCTATAATTTACAAAGACTTTTCAGTTAACTTGATGAATATTTATGAGCATGTTTTAAATTTTAAAATTTTGAAAACTAACAACATTTTGTATATAAATACTTCTTTCAAAATAAAATCCTTACATTTGACTTGATAAAGTCTATCAGAGGATGAAGCGCGTTGGTAAGATAAGTTTTCCTTTGTTACACACACACACACACACACACACATATATATATATATATATATATATATATATATATATATATATATATAAAAACCGAGCAGAACAACAGGCATCTATCAGCTTTGCTTGCCTGTGTCTGTTCATATCTATCTTGGAATTCATATCTATATATCGATCTTTCAATGTTCATATCTAATTACCAAACTCATAGCGAAGGAATGGTCGTATTTATTTACTTTTTCTATCTCAGTGTGTCAATTATTTAACTTTTCAAAAATATTCATAAGTATCTTTAGACTGATCAGTGGGGTGCCTATGAACTTCGCACTCATCACACTAATACATTCTCCTATAAAAAAAGAAAATGGACACAGAGAAAAATGCACATGAAATATATTTTAACAACGGTAAATACGCAAGCAGCACAAGCTTTTCTAGATATAGTTGAGACGGTGAAACAAAGCAAAAAAAAAAACAAAACTAAAAAATGTACAGACAAAAAAAAGAGGTAACAAAAATATATATATATATAACCGTAACGACTAGTTATAGGATCGCTCATAAATATTTATCAATTTAGCTGAAAAGTCAGGCAGGTTATGGAGGATATGATGTGGTACAATTCAATTTTTAATAAACGAAAGTGAGTAAGTGATGTTTTTTAATTTAAATTTTTTATGCAAATAACCATTTAAATTATTTTAGTTTGGGATTAAATTATGTGCCATATATTTTGAACACTTATACACAACAATTTATCTAATTAGTTATAGATAGATATAAATTCAACCAGAACTTTGATCTAAAGAATCCCACACTTATTAAAAGCGAAAATAACTTACTTAGAAGGAAAATTCGTGAAAGTGCCCTTATCGAATCTTTCCAAAATATAAATCTACACCCGGGATTTTATCCCAACATCTCTATTCCTGAAAGAATTACTCCTTTTCCAAGCCAAGGAGAGCATCTTCTATAATTTACAAAGACTTTTCAGTTAACTTGATGAATATTTATGAGCATGTTTTAAATTTTAAAATTTTGAAAACTAACAACATTTTGTATATAAATACTTCTTTCAAAATAAAATCCTTACATTTGACTTGATAAAGTCTATCAGAGGATGAAGCGCGTTGGTAAGATAAGTTTTCCTTTTGTTACACACACACACAGACACACACAATATATATATATATATATATATATATATATATATATATATATATATATAAACCGAGCAGAACAACAGGCATCTATCAGCTTTGCTTGCCTGTGTCTGTTCATATCTATCTTGGAATTCATATCTATATATCGATCTTTCAATGTTCATATCTAATTACCAAACTCATAGCGAGGAATGGTCGTATTTATTTACTTTTTCTATCTCAGTGTGTCAATTATTTAACTTTTCAAAAATATTCATAAGTATCTTTAGACTGATCAGTGGGGTGCCTATGAACTTCGCACTCATCACACTAATACATTCTCCTATAACAAAAGAAAATGGACACAGAGAAACTTCGCACATGAAATATATTTTAACAACGGTAAATACGCAAGCAGCACAAGCTTTTCTAGATATAGTTGAGACGGTGAAACAAAGCAAAAAAAAAAACAAAACTAAAAAATGTACAGACAAAAAAAAGAGGTAACAAAAATATATATATATATAACCGTAACGACTAGTTATAGGATCGCTCATAAATATTTATCAATTTAGCTGAAAAGTCAGGCAGGTTATGGAGGATATGATGTGGTACAATTCAATTTTTAATAAACGAAAGTGAGTAAGTGATGTTTTTTAATTTAAATTTTTTATGCAAATAACCATTTAAATTATTTTAGTTTGGGATTAAATTATGTGCCATATATTTTGAACACTTATACACAACAATTTATCTAATTAGTTATAGATAGATATAAATTCAACCAGAACTTTGATCTAAAGAATCCCACACTTATTAAAAGCGAAAATAACTTACTTAGAAGGAAAATTCGTGAAAGTGCCCTTATCGAATCTTTCCAAAATATAAATCTACACCCGGGATTTTATCCCAATATCTCTATTCCTAAAAGAATTACTATTTTCTCAAGCCAAGATACATGGCTATAAAAATGTAAGATAAAGGAAACGGTTAACTGTATAACCTCATGTAATTCAAAATACATAACACATAAATATACCAAACTAAAATAATTTTAAACTAATTTGAATATAAAAAATAAAAATCACCATTTACTCACTTTTACTTATTAGATATTGAATTGTGTCACTTTCTGTCCGCCATTACTTGACTGACTTAAGCTAACTTGATAAATATTTGTGAGATTTCCTATACCTAAAGATTTTGAAAAACTAATAACATTTTTGTTCTTATATATAAATACTTGTTACAAAATAAAATCCTTGCATTTACCTTGATAAAGTCCCTAGGAGGACAAAACACGTCAGCTAAGACGAATTTTCCTTTTGTCTTTATTTATATTGTCCTTTTACATATATACTCTATCTGAAATTTAAGGTTTTTTCATAAGTAATTTCCATTTTTGGGAAGCGATTGTAATGAGCAATATCCTAACTAAGCGTTCCGTAAATATATAATGACAAGTGTTGAAAATTCGGTTATATGCGACAATGTTCAACGCAAAAAGAAGCGGATTGATAAATAATAAATCTAAAATAAATCTCAACTGAATAAAAATTCTGAGCTCCATGAAAGATAACTAATGTGGTGCGCATGGCAAGATTTTCGAGGTATTATTCATTTAAAATTTTTGAAACTTAATGAAACACTAAATATATATTTATTTTTTGCAGCAGATGCAACGTATCGATGAACGTCTTATCGATGAGCACTGTGTTCTCCTTCATGTTTTTCCACTCTACGTCAACGCAAGGCATCATGTAGCAAGAATAACGAAGGGAAAAAATTTGAACTCACTTGGCCTTTTTGAAACCAGCCGCCATTTTCACCAACCGATTATTAGCTTTTCCGACTGTCACAAAAACACTTTGATGGGAAAAAACTTTTTCTAATGAAAATCATATTCAAGAATTCGCCGAAAACCTTTTCGTATCAAAACTGATAATATTTTATTCAAAAGGCGTTGAAGAGATGGCAGATAAATGACAAAAAGGCTTTCCAAATGAATAAGTAATTGAATAATATGTAATTTTACTCATTTTTCGAAGAATAAAGTTGATAAAGAAAAAACAGAAATTATTTATGGTCCAACCTAATATCTACATGTACACACACATATTTAATTAAAATTGCATTTTACAACGAAAATTCGCTCAGGCATATTTGGCTGAACGACTAATTTATTGAGTGCATTGCTTTGTTAAAGGTCCCCTTTGTGTTTATATAAGCATTTATTTAAATTTCTAGATGTCTTAATTATATGTTTCTTGCAATATATTTTGTAAATTCCTGCTTCATGTTTAATGGTTCTACTATTTTGCTTTGTGTTGATTAAATCTCTTTTAGACAAATTTTATAAGTTCATACCAATTGTAGGTGTGTTTGAAAATGTAGCATGCATTATGTACCTTGTTTCTTTTTTATATATATATATATATATATATATATATATATATATATATTTTTTTTTAAGCATTTCACCCCAAGCAAGGCGGGAAGCCACTAGGACGCAAGGGGTTACAAAAAATAGGAAGATCAGATAGGAGTGATAGAAGAAAGGATGAGGGTAGTAGATAGATTAAGGCAACTGGAGATGTCGATTGACATTACACTTGAATAGCTGGAGATTATAACTCACAGGGAAACAGGAGAAGGGAAGAGAGTTCCACAGGCGAGAGGTGCGAGACATGAAGCTATTAGAGTAGAAGAGACGGCTACATTTAGGAGTTTCGACAGTGAAGGGGTGAGAGCGGGATGCCAGCCTCGTAGGGCGCTTGAACTCATGAAGTCTGGGAACCAGCGAATGCAGCTCCTCGGAGCAATTTCCATGAAAGTATTTGTAGAACAGACAGAGGGAGGCGACGGTGCGTCTGTGAGAAAGTGACTGTAGACGAGACGCCAGGGCAGGGCCAACCATATTGCATATCCGCTTCTGGAGCCTATCAAGAACCCCGAGGCAAACAGAAGGGGCGCCAGACCATATATGGCAGCAATACTCCATGCAAAAGGCGAATTGTGGATTTGTATATCTGGAGGATCGACTCAGGGAGAAAAAATTTTCCTAGCGCGGCTCAGGGAGCCAACTTTCCTCGCAGTGGACGAGGCAATTGACTCGATGTATTTATTCCATCTCAGGTCAGCAGTCAACGTGCGACCGAGAAGCCGCAGAGAGTTGCTCTCGAGAAGTTGAGCGTCAGACATTCTAATGGAGGGAAGGGAAGGATCTCTGTGGTGATTAATAGAGAGCAGTTTTGTTTTCGAAGCGTTGAAGTTGACCAGCCAATTCATGCCCCAGTTCACAATCGATTGGAGGTCCTTTTCGAGACGCACGGCAAGGTGAGTTTTTGTCAGCGAGACTAGATTTGTTTTTGAGGCAGGAATAAATTGTGGTGTCATCCGCGTAGATGCCGACTTGAGAAGTTACGGCGTCAGGAAGGTCATTTATGTAGATAAGGAATAGAGTGGGGCCTAGGATGGAGCCTTGAGGAACACCTGCGTTCGTGGGATAGGAACTGGAGGAGAATCCGTTGTTAGAACGACCTTCAATTCACGGTTTGACAGGAATGATTGTATTACGTTATATAATCGACCCGTAATGCCATAACCCTGGATCTTGCGGAGAAGGCCGGCGTGCCAAACCCTATCAAATGCTATGGAGATATCTAGTGCCACGGCTCGGGCTTCCCGTTATTTTGGAGAGTTCGGTAGACTGTTTCAGTGATGGCTGTGAGCACATCGGCTGTAGATCTAGCAAAGCGGAAACCATATTGCTTGTCTGAGAGCAGATTATGGGATGAGGTGGTTAACCACCCCGATATTGATTAGAGCTTCGAAGATTTTGCCAAAGAGGGAAGGAGACTGATAGGACGGTAGTTGAAGGGTCAGAGGGGTCGCCGGAGTTCTTGAAGACAGGAACGATCGAAGAGGACTTCCAGCAGTCAGGAAAACAAGATTCCTTGAGGCAGTAGTTTTATAGTTTCGAAAGGGCGGGCGCCAGTTCAGGCGCGCATTTCTTTAAGACAATGGCTGGTATCCCATCTCCACCACTCGCCTTGTTGGGATCTAAATTGGAGATAACGCCCAGTACCAAAGTTGGGGTTATGTTTAACCCACTCAATATGGCCTCAGTTCTAAGAGGGAAGTCGGGTATGGGTACACCGGAAGAGTCGAGCGTCGAGTTGGATGAAAATTTCCGAGCAAAGCATTCAGCCTTGTCGGTAGAGGAGGTCAAGACTTCGAACTGGTTGAATAGAGGAGGTATAGAGGGTTTGCAATTGTTCAATACACTCTTGCAGAGACGCCAATAATCTTTGGAGCCAAATTTGCGAGATGCAATACGTTCCTTCATTCGAGCCGCAAATAGTGACTTAGCATCATTTAGGACATGCTTACATTCGTTACGGGCGGAGGCAAAGAGACGTCTATTGAAAAGTCAGACATGTCGCTACGGTATAGGTGGAATAGTGGTTCAATTTATGGGCGATGGCGGTTGAGCAAGCAGCCGAGAACCAGGGGCAGGAGCGCTTCTTTTAACCCTATATTTCCTTGATGGGATGAAAGCGTCGATTCCAGCTTTAACCCAGGAAGAGACCTCAGAAGCACATTCTTGGACGGGGATATTTAAAGACTCCATCCCAGGGGACATCGCGGAGGAAATCACGGAACGCGTCCCAGTCAGCTCGTTGATAATAGAAGGAAGTTCTTTGGTAGGAGGTTCTTTATAGGGGTGGAGTTAAAGGAGATGTTAACCGATACTACTGCATGGTCAGAGTTACCAAAAGGGCATAGTTGCGAGGCGCTGCAAGATTCGGGGATGGAGGTAAAGCACAGGTCGAGTAGAGATTTTTACCTTCCCGGTTGAAGGCAAAACGAGTGGGGAAGTTAACTATCTGTGTGAGGGAATGGGAGATTGAAAAATTAAGCGTTTGAATTTGCATGGTCAGTAGTAGCATTCTTAAGCCACATGGTATGACAATTTTAAAGTCACCAAACACAAAAATGTGAGCAAACGGGTGGAGGGAGAGAGCCTTGTCTATGTTGTCAGAAATGCTATCAAGTATCTCACAGTCTTGAGAGGATGGAGAGCGGTAAAGAAAGAAGAGATTTTTACTGCATTGAGGAGAGAGAGTCGGAGACACATGTATGACTGGTCAGGCGATTCGAGAGAGGACTCTCTAATAGGGGGAGATGTTATATATATATATATATATATATATATATATATATATATATATATATATATATTACTTATTATAAATAAGGGATTGAGAGATCAGTTGTTGTGTGTGTGTGTGTGTGTACGTTTATATATTGGATCGGATTTCCAACATTTTTAATCGATTTCAAACTTTTTTTCAGGACTACGTAAAATTACCTTGCGGTGGTTCTGACAGCACCAAAAATTGGAAAAACACGATTGTTTTAAAAAAAATTTGAAAACACGATTAAGAGGCATTAATGAAAGGGGACAACTCATATCGAGTTATACTTATTATAAAACCCAGGTTGGTTGTTTTTTTGTGTGTGTTCGTTTATATATGGGATCGGATTTCCTACATTTTTCAACCGATTTCAACAAAAAACATTCATTTTTTTTTTGGCAGGTAGTGTTTTTATTGTCTTTCTACACTTTTTATTTTATTTTTACATTCAGAATGGTTTTAAAATTGCATTTACAAGACAATTGTTTATAATAAAATTCTATTCAATCGATAGACTCATAACGATTGAAAACAATGTTTTTTTGTTAGAGTTTGATTTGACCAAATAAAAAAAAAATAATAAAAAAAATAAAACTAATTAAGACATGCGTGTCCGTCAACCTTAAACAATAATCTTTGTCAATTTTATTTTTCAGTCTTTATGATGGTCGATACTTGATCTATCTCTTACTGTTACATCCCCGGGCAACGCCGGGCTCTACTGCTAGTATATATATAAAAGAATAGTTAGTAATTATATGTAGATATAAAAAAAAAAACCCAAAGTGATTGGCCCCAAGGACTGAACTCATTGCAGCCGGTAAATGTAGTTAATACTGTTTATTATCAACAGACCCTTTACTTAAATAACGTATCTATAAAATAACGAATATATAAATATATATATATATATATATATATATATATATATATATATATATATATATATAGAATAAAAAACAGCTCAAAAAATATTTAACTTTCTGGGAGAGCAATAAATGAGAAATGATTTGAACGACCAATATATTTTCCTCTCGAAGTCAAATGCAGAGATTCTATTGCCAACTCGGCCTCAACATATCGGTCTAAATTGGGACTGTTATCAAAAGTAAAGAAGAAATAGATTAAGAGTCTCCAATATCGAACAGTAACTTCTGTACGTGGATCTCCTATTTCGACCCTGTAGCGCGCTGACTTTAATGATCTTTGGGAACGAACGCATGACTGACCCTAGAATCAGCATCCGATGAAGATTTTGTAGGAGGTAATGTTGCTATTTTAACAGTAGTACTTGGATGAAGTTATATACGTGTGTATGTGTGTGAGTGCATATAAGAGTGTGCCAAACTGTTTTTGAGTGTGAATTTTTCTTTGTGAGTGAAATTATATCTATCTAATTCTATTAAAGCTGATACATCCATATAATTTAATACTAAATTTAGTTTTGGAACAAGGCCTCAATGATGGTTGCAACCAATGTGGATCAAACTCAATAATATTCAGTAATAACGATATGCGAACTTGTTCACCATTATAACAAGGCACTAAATGACAACAATGCATTGATTATACTTAAAGAAAAAGAAAAAAAAGACATTGATTACATTCAAAATGTACATGGATAAATACGAACAGACTGATATATATATATATATATATATATATATATATATATATATATATATATAGATAGATAGATAGATAGGTAGATAGGTGTTCTTGTACCGTTTCCGCCTCATTGACTGATAACCATTAATCCATATATAAATGGAACCCTCGAAAATATATTACGATAAGCCCAAGGATAAAGACTTTCTCATATTTTCGCAGACAAATTTCTGTCAGACTTCCATCAACAGACAAGTGAATGATATTAAAAAATCCAGCGTGCCTTGATGTAGCTATTATCGCAATAATGAAAGAGAATTTTTTTTTATTTCTTTTCTTGCGAAACGCAAAAATCTTTATTGTGGTAGTAGTTGGTAGCCGACAAAACGACGTTGATATCAATATTTTGAGCAATATGCTGCTATTTGCCCAGACAAAAAGTGCAAAATGTGACCGTGAGTACGGATGTGGTCAGTCAAGGATTCACTCACTTACACGCAGACATCTGTGTTTAAAGTGCAAATACCACTATATATATATATATATATATATATATATATATATGACAAACCACATTAAACACGTGGCCAATTCATTTAGACCATGTGACTCAGGTTCGAATCTCAGCACGGTCGATTTGTCAGGAAAGAGACTATTTTAAGTTATAGGTTTAGTGAGGTGATCCCAGTATGCTGCATCTTTGGGAAGTGCGTGAAAACCATAACATGAGATGTGGGTGAAATTGGGGAGACGGAGCTGTTAGGATGGTTCTGCTAACACGAAGTCGCAAGTCATACTGACCGAGTATACTGGCCTTCTTTAAATTGCTGATCATTCCAGATTACACGCTCACTCACAGAAAATGTAGCTATGGTCTACTCAGTATAATATAATTGTAGTATAAATCACATATATGCTGTATTGAATAACACAAATGAGCCTGATTAGGTGTCTGCAACAGAGATTGTCTAGCCGCTGTAGTAGACGAGTTTATTCGGAAACGTAACCGAGTATCAGGTATACACAGACACAGAGACAGATGCAGGCACAGATACAGACATACACACAGGCACGAGCGCTCAAAATTTTAAACACTTTTAACACACACACACACACAGGAATATATAAATATATATATATATATATATATATATATATATATATATATAGTGTCCAATCACTGTGTGTGTGTATATGGACATATACAGTTGAATGTATCTATCTATCTATCTATCTATCTATCTATCTATCTATCTATATATATATATATATATATATATGATTGAATGTGTGTATATATATAAATATGATTCATTCCTGTAGTTCACTGCTACTAACAAGTAAGAATTTTTTCCTCCTGATGATGGCCATGCTGGCCGAAACTAGTCGAGGAACCAAATCGAAATAATAAAACAAAAAATATTAATATACAACCTAGTGTGTTTGAAAATTTTAATTTTTTAATTTTTCAATATTTTTATTGTTCAAAACATGTGAAGACATTAGAAAACCAATCCTAAACAGGAAGCAAGGGATAAACCTCAACATCATTTCAAAAAACCGATGAGGAGTGTGAACCAGACGATAAGCGTACCTATTTTACCGTAGTTTAAAATTTGCATTATGTATAGGGAAATGCGCTTAATAATTGAGAATAGAAGGTAAGTAGATATAGACAATACATATAGAGAAATCAAAACAACATAATGAATCCAGGCGATCATCAAAAGATATATTCGCTATTCATTCTACATGATCAGTATATCGGTACTGTGGTCTAAAAGTCAATAAGAGAGAAACCGGCTCCACGTAGTTCATTTGTTTAGGGCTAATATTTCAAGTTATATGTGGTCCTGGTCTTATGTATGTCTATTTTAATTGATTAATTTAAAGGAAATTCATTAAATAGATTTCCTTTAAACCCCCAAAATAATAAAGAAAACCACTGCACCTCCTCGACCAAACGAGGTGGAATCGTTATTATGGATGGGAACGAATACATTGGGAAAATTATTTTACTACTTAATACATATGAGAAAATTCATGAACACAAAATAATTACAGAAACACAACGATTTAATAGAGCGGTTAGAAAACTAATCAGTAATGAAAATATATCATGATATAAACTAATGAATTATCACCCTAGAATACCCAAGCTTTATGGTCTACTTAAACCCCACAAAACAGCCCTTCCAATTCGCCCGATTATATCAGGTATTGATAGCGGTCCTCACCAAGATATAACAAAAATGTTACCCCATCTCCTTGGAACTATCGGGCAATCACATTAAAATTCAGGCAACTTAGTTGAAAAACTCTGGGGAATAAATATGAGATAAACTGATATCCAGTTTAGATATTAAATGCTTATACACCAGTATTGATGTTAACAAACGCTTAAATTTTTTTAAACAGTGTTCAAACTTGAAGAAGCCGAAAGCAGCAGATGTTCTCGGCGAAACGTGTCGTTTATAGCTTTTACACTTGCTTTGTCCCATTATCTTCACACGCACGCGCGTACACACGCACGCGCGTACACACGCACACACCGACAAGCACACTCACGCGCGAGCGCACACACACACATCTCTCTCTCTCTGTCTCTCTCTCTCTGTATATATATATATATATATATATATATATATATATAACTTATTTTTACTGGAATGTACATCTCTGGTTAATAATTTCCATGTCTATAAAAGAAAATATATCAGCTTTATATTGTTTTGAGGACATATTTAGGTTAATAGGGGGGGGGCATGCCTGACTGAAAAGTAATTTCTCAAGTTTTTTTTAAGCGTATGTATTAAAAATAAATGAACAGACGCACGACGTTGGGTGTAATAGAAATGGAGGTGGAAAATTTGAAGAAGGATGATGATGAAGAAGAACGACGGGTAGGAGAAGAAAAGCAAGGGTATTTTAAATGTATCGGGCTGGGGCGGGGGGGGGATTTAATTCAAAATCTTCCGGTAAATCTTAAAGCTACCAAACTAGCTGACCATATGTGGAATTTAAAAGAAAAAAACCCAAAAGGGATTCGATTGTAAGCTTGAAAATTTAAAAAAAAAGTCTAAGCCTTATAACAACCACAACAATATTTGCAACCCCTACTAACAGGAATTATTAGCAATTATAACATTTCCGGATTCAAAAAACATTTTGAACCAAAACCGAAGTCATGATTCCTTGCATACATATTAGGAAATTCCTCATAAGCTCATACGAGGCTGAATAAAAAAAAAATGTAATTTCAATTACCGCCCCCCCCACCGATACATTTATAATACCCTTGCTATTTCTTCTTCTGTAGATCAAACTAACATCGTTGTTTTTCTGTTGAGATGTCGAGTCAGGATCAATTAAATTAGTTCTTCTTCGCAACTATTTCACTCAGGATTTCTGATTCCAGTGTCATTTTTGAATTGATCTAGAAAAATTCTTGCTGGTCTACCTCTTCATCTTTTTCCCATAATTTGCATCCTGTAATATAAGCTGATGTAATGTTCTGATGCAATTGATATCGGATAGCCAAGTTCGAATTCCAGTCGGGTTCCTTATATTCTTGGGAAATGTGTGAATCCACCAGTTCTCCTAATTATGGGTTGGATTGCAGGAACGACTTGAGTTCTATAGCACCAGTTAGCAACCACTCTAGAAATGGTAACCTACTGCAGGAAAGTCATGAGTTAAAAGAAACATGATCACCCAAACTTGTATCACGTATGGTTGACATTTAACTGACTGAATATAAATTGGCGCATAACTTCTTGTTTACTCCTCCAACAATGCCTGCTTAACCACATTTGCATTTCACAGACTGGGCCCGTAATCATTGATAGCTTCTCATATAGCTGTTTTCAAATAACATTTAGCGCTGATCTTTGTAATTGAGTGTATGTCCCATCTAGAGGTTTTATACGACTACTTTCACTGTTGACCTGAAGAGATGCGCTTTCATACTGTTTTTACATTTTAGACTTCTAGATTGAATTCATTGTATAATAACTGGAAATCTAAAATCCATGTCATTTTTGTGAGTAGTTCAAACATGATTCCAGATATAAAAAGCGTCCACTTGATTTAGCTTGTCAAATTTGAGTGATATAAAATTTTATTTTTTTTGTTTTATTTTGAGAAGACACGTCCTTGCGTTACACCCCTTTCTATTTTTGCATATTTACTGAATTCATTTTCTATCCGTATTCTGGCGGTTTTGCTGTCAGAACATGTTCTGAATTATTCTAAAATCCTTCTCAAATAGGCCAAGGTTATCTAAAGGTTTAGAAATGGAAATTAAAAGAATTACATGACAATGTAGAGAATAAAAGCAAGAATGAACTTAATATCGACTTTAAGAAAACTAAATGTATAGCTGAGAACATAAAATGACAGCTATGGTATAATTTACATATTGGCGACAGATATTCAGTTACCTGGATATTGTTGTAATAGACGATTTAATGGGTGAAATAGGAATTCAACGCAGCGTAGAATTAGGACTCAAATTGCTTAAATAATGGCTTAAATTTATTATACTTGGGTTTAATAAAAAGAAACGTAAGATATAACTAAACTATTAGAATTGGCAACATTTTGATAATAGTATAAAATAATATATTTAGTTAATCCTTTTGTTTCATTTTTCTTTGAATTTCTCAGGAGGGGGGAAGTTGTTATTCTTTACAGTCAGACTAATATTATCCTCTTTGTTGTTATTGTCACAATATTTTAGCCGTTGCGCATTCTAGCCTTCAACAGGTGTTTGTTGATCCGGGTAACTCTTAAGGAATTTCAAAGCGATAACTAGTTGTCTTAGTTTGTTACTGTGATTTAAAAAAATGAGAAGACTTTCGGACGAAGAAAGGACAATAAATGGACATGAATTGAAGCACACTACTAGATTGGCAACTAAATCTCATCCTTTTAGTGTTGAATTAGCTAGATGTAACCGTAAGTTCCATTCTAATAGTTCCTTTTCTCACACTTCTCACTTGTGGAACTCTCTTCCGGTTTCTTGCTTCCCTGCCATTCTATGATCTTCAATAATGTCAATCTCCATTTTCTGTATTCCTGAAGCCTATTCTTTTATTATCCTTCCTCTCCTCACTAGTGTCTTCTTATTCTTATTCACCTCCTTACGTTTTGGTAGCATTATCGCTTTGCTTGGGGTGATATGATTAAAGATAAAGATTATCAGTTTAAAGATTCAGACTTTGACTAAGAAAATATTCTTTGGTCAGAATAACACTAGATACGGTTAAAACTAAGATTTAAAGAACTCTAGAAACATTTTATCATCAAGAAATCGAAAGCGTCAAAAAACAAAAGCAACTGAAAAGAGATGAATGAAAGAAACAATCGACTGTAACATTCTCTAGCGTTCTTAGAATGATATGCACAGAACGTGGAAGCAACGATGAACTTTTGATGAACATTGAAGAAAAAAAACACACAAAAACAAACAAACAAATATACTTAGAAAGACACTGCTGAAATTTCTGGAACTCATAATGCAGGGAGAAGGCTTGTGAAATTTGATACTCACAAGGCATAAGGAGGTCAGAGGGAAACTTAGGAGCTTGTATAAATGTACGGCAGAACAGGGAGTGGCAGGGATAGTACAAACAAAAACAGAAACATTTCTTAGCGTTACGAAGGAGAGAATGTCTTACTTCTTGACGGGAGACGGTATACAGAAAAATCATAAACTTATGTTAATTCCGTCTGAGGAAAATGTACAAAACAAAGATTTCAAAATAAAAATCGTAGAAAATGATGACCAAACTGAAATAGGAAGTCATCGCACATTTGTCGTTTTTTAAAATCTTGTCACATTCCATCCCGGCACGACTGGTGAGCGATCTTAACAAATTTCAAGATATCGGAAAATTCCTCGAAAATATACATTATTTACTATATCTTGTACAGATCCATTGCTGCTGTCCATGACTGCCAGCATCACTTATGCTAACGTGATTCGTCGGTCTTCTACGATCAAGTGATCCCACCCTCTGGGTGTGTTCGTCCGTGCGCGATGTTGATGGGCAACTAGATCGGCTTTCGTCTGTCAGACTTGTTCCGCTTTAAAGCGTTCTACTCTCACTCATACACCTTTCCTTGATTCATGTTGCGTGCTCCATATTGTATCAACATCCGGCAATGGATTTCCGCAGATATGACTCTCTCTGTTCACAGAAAAAGCACTATGGCGCATTGTTCCTCGATTATGTAATCGCTGATTGGAGCGTAAATACGTCTGATCTCGTTGCTTCAAGCCTCTCGACTGAACAATGGAAGACTGCACGCCTTTTTGCAAAATTTGCTTTTACTCTCAGATTTACCCTCGTAAAACTGAATCTACTTATGAAACTGAAGCAAACAATCACTTACCATTTTTATCATGACAGCCCCCCCTCTGATAAGGATCTAAAAGAAAGTCTACCGAAAAGCCTCAAGCAAAATAAATCTAAAAAACACAAACAAATAGCATTATTTTTATTTATTTATTTTTTGACAGTAAGATTCACCGTATACAAGCCCTTGGAGCCACTCGAGATAGAGGGTTACAGAGTAAGAGGCACAGATTATGCAGATATATGGGGAAGACAACGGTTAACACTATTGAACTTGATTGTAGTGATCGGGAAACATCCTCTTGGGAGTCGTTTCCACAGAGCTGTGGAGGAGCTTCTATATATATTTTTTTGCTTCTAGGAAGAAGTTGTGGAGGGAAATAAAAGGGGAATTGGAGAGGCAATGAAACAGGCACAATAAATGACCCGTTTTGGAAAAGTGACGTTATCTGAAGTAAAAATGGTATTAAAAGTAACAGCAATAGTAGAATAAGTTGTACAGTTTATGTGGATATGTGGGGAAGATAACGGTTAACACTAGACTTGAACAGGTTAAGATTATAGTGATCAGAAAAAAAAACATTCTCTTGGGAGTGACTTCCACAGAGCTGTGGGAAGAAGCCAATTGAATGGAACTATAAGAGGGAATGATGGTGGTTCGTTACAATGTGTGTAGCATGGCGGGTCCTAGACGTAAACTGGTAGAACTAAGGAATGTACATTGTCTGAGCACTTTCCATGGAGATAGAGATCTACCAGTTCGAGATTTGCGATATTTCGTCGTTTGGAGTTTGCAGAGTGGTAAATAATTTGTCTCGCTTTTGGACTCCTATTGAAACTGGAATGGGAAGACTGAGCAGCTCCTGTCCAAATATGACAGAAGTTCTCGATTTTAGGCCCGATCTGGCGCTTGTAAAGATAAAGGATAAAGTACGAGGAGGTCAGGTACTTAAAGGGGAGCGGTATAGGGAACCGAACATTTTCCCCCGCATCTTTAGCGATTGGGTCATTTGTACGAGTTCCACTCGAGGTTCGGATTATTATCATGCCGATAGAAACTGATATTGATTCTTGCTGAGCGCCCACCAAGCAGATAACGCAAATGTTTCATACATTGATAAAGTTGCCAAATCAAAGAAATATCTTTTTCTCTTCGACATGAACTTGTTTGAAAGCAAAAAACAAAAAAAAACAACAACAACAAAAAAAAAAAAAGCCTAAAATTGATTTTTACTAAACTTGACGTGTTCGTCCCGGCAGATTCATTAGATTTGGAAATAGCCTTTCATATACAGAGAAAGTCAAGTGTTTCTTTTTAGCTGACAAAGTAGATTCTGGTAGGAAGAAAAAGTAACATTTACAGATCATGTGTAATTATAAATATGGATTGATAGATCGATATTTAATGGATATTTACAATTGAGAAAGAAACTTCAGAAGAAATCGAATGACTACATTCGTTTTTATTTGTTAGCGCTTGCAGAATCAGTGTACTGTGCTGTCAATGTCGGAAGGACTTGACATTGACACTTGAAAGTAATAAAAACTATCTATATAATAATATAAAAAGAATTAAGACAATACACGGCAATATACCCACTCTCAAAACACACACAACTGTCTTACATAATAAAAACAACATAAATAATATTAAATAACTAAATCCAAAATTAATATAATAAAAAATAATCCACACTTAAGCAGACACACATAATCTATAAGGCAATCACAGTACACCAACTAGAAAATGTGACACACACACACACACACACACACATATATATATATATATATATATATATATATATATATATATATATATATATATATATATATATATATATAGACATGCAACTTATTTCTTCTTGCTAGCGATCAGATTGTCACCGCTCTGCTTTGAGCTCAGTGTCCCCTTTTATATTTACATAAGTTCTATCACAGATATTGGACACTTTTAACCATAAATATGGTCATAATTTATTCCATTGGAATCGTAAATATGATCCAATTCATCAGACCTACAAATTCAAAAATCTTTTGAAATTTGAAATTTTTTGAATTTGTAGGTCTGATGAATTGGATCGTATTTACAATTCCAATGGAATAAATTATGACCATGGAATATTAGTGTTTATGCCTTTTTATTATATCCTTACTCTGTCCTGGAATCTATCCTCTTGGAATTTTTTATTTATACAAAAATATATATGTATGTGTATGCATGTATGTATATATATTTATATATTTTTGCATATGTATGTGTATATTTACCACTAATTATCTATCTCTCTCTCTCTCTATATATATATATATATATATATATATATATATATATATATATATATAATGCTTTTAAATTTTGAATACATGTATTATTATTTGATGATGACGATTTATGAAGATGAAAAATATTTAGACCTTGGAAATTTTATTTCTTAGCATATAGTGGAAACCAGGAAATCGGTCCAAAATATAGAAAAACAAATTTTAAAATTCCTTAACAAAGAACTAAAATGAAAAATTGATACAAATATCCATCCAAACACACACACACACACACACACACACACACACACACACACACACACACACACACACACACACACACACACAGAGTTTGTCTGACGATCGCAAGGGCGTGGATAAGTCACGCATATATAATATATAAATAATATATATAAAAATTGCACACACGCACGATACACACATATATATATATAGATATTCTTAAAAAGAACTGACATTTTATGTCTATTCAATTTAATGATCTATTTTCTTTCTCATATACACTCCTTGAGCATGACTCGTGATTCGAAATCCTGAGATTACACAACGTTTCGGCTAATTTATCCACAGACAACAACCAGAATAAGAAAGGATGTTCATACATTAGTAAATGTATCATTAAATATACTAGACGCAAACTGTCTATTGTTTTAACAATACACGTTTAGCAGAATAGTTTCCGCCCACATATACTGTTTTCATTATTTGAGCGCTTTCAATTGTTGAGCATTTCTTAAATCTCGACACACTAATCCAGACTGATGTTACATGTCCATGAACAAAAAAAATAATAACAAACCAACATACCTTCGTACTGGTCCCTTCTTTCACGTCGCTTCATAAAGAGGTATCGTCACTGGTATTTCACGACAGTTGATGAAGGGTGAGAGAGAAGAGAGAAATTGTGCAAACTGATATCTCGTAAATAGCCTATTACTCAATCTGTAGTAATAATAAAAACTGTGACACTTATCTACGCATTTTCAATATTAACAGGCACCAGGTCCTGGATGTCTGAAGATATTTGTAATACCGGAATAATTAATTAGATTTTTTTTAATTGGTGGTGGTGGGGGGTAATTAAGTAGCACTAATATAAAAGTAAATGTTTTCTTTCATTTTTGGAAATAGTTAAGAAATAAATGATATTCTTTCAAAAATATATCATTGATTTTTGAATAGACACTAGAGTTTTTCATTTAGCGTTTCTCTTTTGGAATTTGGCCGCCTACTTACAGGGAATTAAGAGACAGGAAAATTTCGTTAGAAACAAAGAAAAGGCTATTGAATTGTTATGTGATATCCGCCCTCCTGTATGACAGCGAATTCTAGACAATCTTTTCAAAGATGAAGAGACACACGAAGCAACAGAAATGTGGTTCTACAGAAAGATGATAAGGATGTCATGGGCCGAATATGTGAGCAAAAACGAGGTTTTTGAGAAAATTGAAACAAAACGGAAACTTATACTTAATATCAGGAGGAGGCAGTTGAGGTTTCTGGGGCACGTAATGAGGAAGGAGGGCTCGGAAAATCTGATACTCATTGGACAGGTTGAGGGAAAGAGGGACAGAGGAAAACAGCGCGTAACATACTTAATGAGATTGAGCAAATGGATGGTAGAACAGACTTTGTGAGAAATAGCAAAAAGACAAAACTTATTAATAGCTACAAAGGACCGGAAGACGTGAAGGGCCATGATCGCCTACATGACACGGTACATAAAAGAAGAAGAAGATTTACAGCGTTGTTTCTATTAAATGTGATTTGTATAAGCATGTAATGGTCAATTTCTTGCCGATGTGACCTCCATCTTCTGACTTTCTCCTATATTTTAGATAGGAATTATTCCCTTGTTCAAATATAAATTTAATTTAAATTTAAACCAAATTTAATTTAAACAAAAGGCAAAAAGATTTCAGTGGGAGTTTGTTCCCCTCACCAGGACCCTCTTTGATCAAAATGATCTTGCCGATGTGATTTCCATCTTCTTGATTTCTCCTATATTTTGGATAAGAATCATTCCCTTGTTCAAATTTAAATTTAATTTATATCAAAGGGAAAAACTTTCAGTGGCGGGCTGTTGTGCCTCGTGAGTATCCACTTGATCAAAATGAAATATACTTATCCAAGTACCCTGGGTAATGTTGTTTCAGAATATATATGGTTATGGGGAAGCCTAGGAAGAGTTCAATAACAAACAGACAGATAGAGGCTACAACTTTATATATATAGATTACACAACATTACGAAACATCTTGCTCGTGTGGATCATTTACCGTGAATAAACCCGAGTTTAGTAAATTTATTTAATTCAGAGCTTTAAATAACATTTTGAAAGATACATATGACTTTAACATCTGTCCCCCATCACTTTACTTAAAATGGAAGATTTTATTTAAAACTAAGTGAGGGAGTGGGTAGTGGATAAATAATAGCTGAAAACACATTCCAATCTTTCACATTTTCTTGTAGAAAACTCCTCGTTAGCTCTCCGATACTTTCAATGAAATAGTTTTTTTTTAAATCATGAAGAATGACAAGTGCACTGAGATTCGAATTGAGGCCTCCAAGTATAAAATCCGACATATATATTTTGAAAAATCTAGATAAATTTTGGTGATAATGCATTTAAAATTTTTTATCCATATTACAAGGATAATATCTCTGTGTGATATCTTAGCAAGATTTCTGTTCACGCAACATCGTTAAAATCTACAAACTTGAAGATTAATGTCTTTTCTAGTCTTATTTAGGTCTTAATAATAATAGTGATAGTAAAGACCAGATTTTTTTTATGTTGGATTGTGTGTTATAAAAGTTGAAAAGAAAATCATATCAAGACGTAATACACGAAATCATTGCTAATTTCTGCATAAAATAAAATAAAAATGCTATATTTATTTTGTACAAAAATGTTTTAAGCTTTTTATTTAGTGTGTATTTATTTATAAGTGTTTTCTTTTTGGGGGCACAAAATGTGTAAAAACTGTCCAAAAGGTCTGCATGTCCTAGAGCTTTCGACTATACTCTTAGCCATTATCAAGGATTTTTACTTTTAACTGAATGCATATGAGTTATATGAATGTTTTATTTTGCAAACACGGTCAGCACATTGAATGTTACGGAGTGTTGGCTTTTTCTTTTTTTATTATTAGGATTTCTATTATTTTTAATCTTTTTTTTTAACATGTGGATGAGGTTATTATGCTTGTATTTTCTACTAGTTTGATTCGGATGGAGTCTGGTTGGTTTTTGTGTGTGTTTAAATGGGTCCTAATGGAGCTATGGTCGGCTAAGTATAACGTAAGTTGTCTGGATAGGCATGTAGTATGGTGACGGATGTAATTATTTATGAGTTTCATCAGGCACACAGTTCCTTAAGGGACATTTGAACTCGTAAATAATATTGGTTCTTTGTAGTTTTGATTTTCCACAGAAAATCCTACCAGAGTCCATCCGAAACATACCAGTAAAAAAGAAAACACTTGTACGTACACAAGAAAAAATAAATATGTAGCTTAATTGCAGCAGTCCCCTGTCAATCGTCTTTAACTAAAACACACACACACACACACACACACACACACACACACATATATATATATATATATATATATATATATATATATATATATATATATATATATATGCGCGCATGTGTCTATATATTAAACGCGTATCAAACATCTATAAAAATGTGATTGTATTTAGTTATGTATATGAATTTTTAGCATAAAACATTTGCATTATTTGATTGAGTTAGGTCTGCAATAGCGTCGGGTTTGAGTCACTTGTAGCTTTGTATCTTCTACAGTGATAGAATAGGATCTCCGAAAGCGTCACTTAATTGAGATGTGTCTACAAAAACGTCACTTGATAGAGTTCCAAAAGTGTATACTTGATAATGTCAGGACTTTAATACAATCGCTTGATAGAGTTGAGTATCCGAAAACATCACTTGATAGAGTTCGGTCTGAAAGCGTCACTTAATAGTGTCAGGCCTTCAATAGCGTCACTTGATATAAGTTGGGTTTCCGAAAACATCACTTATAGGTGAGTCCAACAGAGCCACTGAACAGAATAACCGTCCATTGAGTTGATAGAATTGGGTCTCCAAAAGATGATTTGCTAAAGTTGGATTTCCAAGAGTTGGTTAATTCGTTTCTATTCTCTAGCTCAGTTTGGTTTAGCATTAGCTTATAATAGTGATGTAGCCAATATGTATTGAAATCTTTACATTTGTAAAGTTGTCTGCGAAAGAATTTGTTCTATGTTGCGACATGACTGGTGTCTCGTTTTTCTTTAGTAAAGAAAATGTACCATGTCGCTAGTCAGATATTTAGCTAACGGCGTCATTTCCTCTGACTTTTAATGGTACTTTTTTTTTCTTTAGTGACGTTCTAGTCAATTTTATTCGTTCATTTATAACTTATGATTTATTGATGGTCAGTGCGGTCAAGCTCAAGTTCAAGTGGTGCATAAAATAGAAAATTTCTTGTTATCCATTGAAAACGGATTAGAAAAAAAATTCCATGATTCGTCTTAGACGAAACACTAAATGATGGAAGCGTGAAAATCTGTTGCGAACACATTCTTGTTGCTGAATGAGGTACATTTAAATATAATTTACCAAGAGTAAAAAAAAAAACGAATTAATTGTCGTGATGAGATATTTTTGATGGATATATATATATATTTTATTGGCGAGACTGATAAAAAATGATGACGGGTTCTCGAGATTCTAAGTTCTATGAATCGACAACTACAAAAATTGGCAAATTATTCTCTACTCTACAACTGGGTAAAACAAAACAAAAAACATTTCTGTAGTTAAAAAAAAACAGACGCAAAGGTAATTAAACAGATAATAACCCTATTTCATCACCAAGCCCCCATTAATACCGGATTAATGACTTTCATACTGATTTACAAGGCTATTCCATTGTAAAAAAATTATCAATGCATTTTTATATATAATAGCTTTATTCTATTAGTAATATTTGCGTTAATTGCATTAATTTCTGAATATCGACCATCCCTTTCTTCTCGATTTTCATAATATTTCAATAGTAAAACCATTAATAATATATACAGATCATTAATGATGTACATATAATAGGGCCGAAAAAGAAAAAAATACCTTAATTCCCAACTAATGAAAATCTTTTTTTTTTAATCGTTTACAATATATTTGTGTAGTAAAAACAGTAGCAATAGCTTTCTGGACTGACTTTATTGGCAATTAAATTTTAGTCACATTTTACAACTTTCTGTGCTTATAAATCAATTTTTCACAACCACCAAATATATTTATTTTGTTAATGCAGAAAAAAAAAACCCAAGTAAATTAAGGTTCGGGTGAAGTGAAGTGGTTGTAAAGAGAGTGGGTAGCTATAATAAAAGCCAATATTTACTAATATCGGTTTCAAACGCAGTCTTCACATCATCATCATCATCATCATCATCATCACCATCACCATCATCATCATCATCATCATCAGGCCCGTGACAGAGTGTATTCGTAGGACCGCTGACCACCTGCCGTGTTCCATGTCTCGTTTGTGTGTCAATGTCTCAGTCTCTGTGGTCTTCTGTTCATTCAGTGTTGTTGTCAACCCATTTTCCTCCTCAGTCTACCTCTTTTTTTTTTTCTTGCCTAATATGGTACTTTGTAGAATGGCAGTGGAAAGATTGTTGGCTTTTATGGCATGTTCTTACCATTTCCACTTTCCTACTTTGACGATGGTTATGAGGTCATCCTGTTGGCCTGTTTCATATTTTATGTTTTCTCGCGCTGTGTCATTTTAATGCGGTCTAGGATGGTACCTAGAATGATTCTGTAGCATCTTATTTCTTGGATTATTTGCTGTGATTCTGCTATTAATGTCGAAGATCCACAGGTGTGTACAATGACTGCGAAGGCAAATGCAGGCAACAAAGTTTCAAAGAATTCCTATAAAAAATCGTTTGCAATATATATATATATATATTATAAATTAGATGATTGCAAAAGTTCCCGCCTGATTAAAAAAATTGAAATTACCTACTCACAAAAATGCCATTTGTTAGTCAACTACAAAGTTTCCATTGTTTTTAACAAATGCCTGCCATCGTGTGTTCTACAAGCCTGATGATTGTCATTTTTGTGTTTTTTGTTGTCGGGTAGTTTTCTTGTGACTGTCCGGATTCAATTTCTTCATCATTTAAATTGTTCTGTAGAGGTCAGAACAAATGAAAATCCGAAGGAACCAAGTCAGGAGAATACGGTGGGTGCTAGACGGTGGGGGGGGTCCCATTTCAACTCTTTAACTTTCTGTAAAGTCTGTTTTGCAGCATTATCGTGAGGGAAAATGACACCTTTTCGATTTGCCAAAATCTATCATTTTTCTTGGTCTCTTCAAATGGTAAAAGCAGTTGAGATATCGATTTTCAAACACTGGGCAATCTCTTCGGTTTATCCTCCATGCTGTCAAAAAGAGCGTTTTCATCGAAGTCGGATCGAAATCTGCCAGCCTCTTTTTGGCCGTCCGAAGAGGAGGAGTACAATTCAAATAAACCTTGTGAATGATTTTGTTGCACTTTCGATGCTTGCTCCTTTCCGGAATTCATAGAGCATAACATGGCGAAAGTGCAACTCTTCATCCTCCATTTTAAATTATTCATTTGTGGACAAAACGTCAACATTCAACAAAGTCTGACTCGCAACTGATCGATAGAAGGTTTCAATTTGGAACACACCAAAAATAGACAACAAAACAAACGTCAGTGTTAAGTTGAGGTCATTTTATATTAACAATGAAAGTTGGGCACAGACATTTGCAATGATCAGAAACATTATAGCACTTTTCTGTCAATTACTATTGTTTCAGTATAGTTATTCATTGTTTTGTTATTATTATTTGAAGCAAGAATACATTGCATGCAAAGAAATAAATCCTGAAGGAATGAGCGAGTTTTTAACATACTAGGCTATTGACAGTCCTTAAAACAAATGTTCTTCAGGCTTGTTTGCTAATGGCGCTGCTGCTGCTTCTGTCAAGTTTAACCCCCAGTGCAGCTTCTATTTTCGTATACCAGCTGCTGCTTCAAAAGCACTGGTGTCGTTTCTGTTTATTTATGTATTTATATATTCCGCCAATATGATAATTATTTCTATGCTACGATTATCAAGCATTGCATTATAGCCTAGCAAATAAACTGTGACCTTCAGACGTGTGACGCAACAACCGAAAGGTTGTCATAAAAACAACAAAGATGAAAAAAGTAGTCCAAATGCAAATAATGTAAATAACAAGAATAGGTTATTTCAAATTCTTTCGCGGAGAAAGCTAAAATTTCTCTTTGTACTTATTCACACCTCTGAAATTTAATGTTTTGCATACGTTTTCTATTACAACAACATTATTATGTTTTGGCTGCTCTGTCTACATCTGTTACAGGCTTTTAGGCGGCTATTGAAGCCTATACAAGAGAGAAATGTTTCTACACATTGCGGATGGGGCTTGGAGAGTCGGTGGCGGTTTCAATCTTGTGGGTCAACCTCTTCTATGGCTCTCTTTTTCTACAATTTGATTTGCCAATCTAGAACTGTGCTTAAACTCAAAATGTCCGACCATACAGGGAGACAAACGCCGAAACCTTAGTATAGTAACGCCGCTAGAGTGCACCGTCATAGATGTCATGATTACTGTACCCTTCTCATAGCCAGAAAACTTCCAAACTAGTCCATGGTAAACTGATATTGTATCACTTAGATGTCATGATTGAAGTTCTTTCAGAATGTCTGCCGGATATAGTCTGTAGAGGATATCGCATGGGTCTGTTGATCTATTCTGTGAACAATCAGCGATATCTCTGCAACGGTTCCGTTGAAATTCGCAAGAACCTCTAATGAGTCTAGAACCTCTCTTTTCAGCCGTTCCATATACATATCTTTTTGCAGAATATTTGCTTCTTGTTATAATCTCCATGTTTTCCTGTTGATATTATTCCAGCAAAATAAGAACACCTTACATTACGCACAGGAAGCTAGTTCAAAAGCACTAGGCTGAATTCCTAGTATTCTGAACTCTCCAGATTTAAACCCCATTGAGCATATACGGATATGCTGCAAATTCTACTAAATTTGATTCCATGCTACTCAACAGCCATCACTAGCTTATAGACATTTCAAACATATCTAGATAGATATAGCTGTGCATCAACTCCAGTAAATCGTAGATACAATGTCACGCCACGTCGCCGCCATTACTCAGTAGTGTGGGTAGATCTATAATTTTGTATTTGTAATTCACTATATCTATTGCTAGTTTTGTCAATTTTTAATAAGAAAGTACAGGGATAGTGTAGATAAGATACTTAACTACTGTTTGATCTATGCGACACTGATTTGCTGCACTATACGAACGTCAATAGGTATGAAAAAGATCAACAAAACGTAACTCATTTCTGTAATAAGAAATGTTTTGTGTAACGTCAAACAAAATCATTTACTCCTGCCAAAAATTCGAGGAAAGAAAATCAATAATTAACGATTGATGAGTGGGAAATCTGGTTGTCCATTCTTGTCCGAAAGAGAAAAAAAAAACTCTTTTCATCCAAGAAGAATATACAGTATTTGAAACTTTTGGTGAGAGGAAAGAGATGCCGTAGGGATTGTGCTTTATGATAGGAACAGTAAGGTCTATTTGATTGGTCGAAGATGTTTGAAACACAGCAATAGGCTTTATATGTTGTTTTAATTGGCATCCATCCGTATCGGGGAACGATGGTGCAGCATAGAGGGATACAAACCGAAGCTTTCATATATACACTGACGGAAAATAGCACCCTGAAGAACAGAACAGACCTTTCTTTTGCCTGTCTACATACGTTGGAGTACTCTCTCTCTCTCTCTCTCTCTATATATATATATATATATATATATCAATCAGAAAAAAATGTAGATTTAAGAAATGCTATACGGATAAAAGTGTTCAGCATCAGATAGACCGTATATACATTTAAAAGAGTTCTATACCGCATCTCCAAACCATGTTATGGCCTAATAATTGTGTTGAAGCAGGAAACAGACTGTCGTCAATTGGTGTTGTTCTCATTGTCCACTTTGATAAATACAGGGTGTGATGGATAAATTGTCGCCACTTTATATTTTTATTTTCGTACATGCTCGTTGGTTGCATTTCATTTTATCGACTGCACGGCATATTAGGAGCAGTTGGGTACCATCTGTGAAAAAAGAGCAACATAATACAATTAACAGGGAGGCGGACATCAAGTGTCTTGAGGAGGCAATGCTGCCCTGGGTCAATCGGGTGTTCTTCTGAAAGACTCTGTGTCTGGCAACAGGATTCTGCACACAAGCAGGAGAACCCAGTCATGGCTGTCAGACAATTTCTGCAACGGCATCACCCCTTACGTCTGATCACCTAAATCCCCAGACTGTAACGCATTGATTATTATGCATGGGGCGCAGTTGATCGGATAAAAAAAAAACACCTTGTAATACCAAAGATGAACTGAAGGCAAGGATTGTGGCAGCATTCAGCAGCAAGGAGGCCGTTCAGAAGAGTTGCAGGAGATTCCAAAGTCGTCTGGAGGCCGTGGTTGAAGCCAATGACGATTGAATAAATAGAAAAAAATTTACTCTTTAGTATTTCAAGATATTCTTGTGTAATTTGATAAATATATCCGTCAAAATGAGATGTAATTTAGACAACAATTTATCCATCGCACCCTGCATATATATATATATATATATATATATATATATATATATATATATATTGTTTTTTATTTCTCCAGGTTTACGACCGATGTATACCGGTTATTACTGAATTTGTCTATCAGGCTTTAGATAAGAACGGCGAAGTCTGGATGTAACTTTAAATATTTCGAAGACGTTCGATGGGACTTAAAATGCTTGTATTCTCCACAGAGTCAAGGACTATGGTGACTATGGACACACATTTGATTTAATATAATCTATCTTAACAAATAGTGTAATGAAAGTCATGCTGAATGGACACGTTTATAATTCATTTCGCATTAATGCGTGGGTCTCCCAGATCTCTATCCATGGACCTACGTTGTTTTTTATCTTCATTAACGAACTTTCCCATGTCAGCACATCCCAGCAAGATATTTACATCTTCTTGGGATCACGTTTTCCACTGACATCACACGTAATAATGATATTAAATCAATTGATAGATCTACTGGTGGGAAATTTTTGTTGTCTGAATCCATCATTAACTTTGAGTTATTTATAAATCTACCATTCATATGTGCATTGAATATTTAATATTTTGCATAGTGACTGTCACTTTTGACACCTCAAACGATTATTAGGCTGGATATAAAAGCTTACGTTAAATTCTATCATAATACTACCAATGAAATAAATACTGTTATCATATCTGGACTGACGCTCCAACTATATGTTTAAAATTTTTAGACAAAATTCAAAGAAAGAACTGTAATGTAATCGTTGCTGACGTGTCATCCCGACTTCAGCCACTTTCCCACCGACATGACGTAGCTTTCCTCTGTTTTTTCTCCAAATATTTTCTTGACTGGTAATACTTAGTCCTTTGACTGTATGAATTTAATCGACTGTATGAATTTTTACTAGATTGGCAGTTAGGTCTCACCGTTGTACTGTTGAACTAGCTAGTAAGTTATGTCCTAAAAGTTTCTTTTCCCGCACTACTCACCTGTTGAATTTTATTGCAATTTCTTGCTTCCCTACTGCCTATAATCTTTAAAACATTAAATGCAACGCCAATTGACATCTTTTGTATTCTTCAATGCTCTTCTTTGATTGTCTTTTCCTCTCATTATTTTTAATTCCCACTGACCCTTTGCGTCTTAGTGGTGTTATAGCCTTACTTTAAATAACTTTTACTCTTCGTAAAGACGAAGTGAGTTCTCCAGTCACTAGCATGTTTATCTAAAAATAATTACACCTTCATCCCTGCCATGCACCCCTGGGTTAGGGGTACAGTCTCCGACTGAAATCAGATCAGTCGGGTTTCGATCGCTTCTTCAGGCACTCGGATGTCTAGCCAAACTGATGAGCTGCGAAACAGACTGCCTGTTGATGACTCTATATATATATATATATATATATATATATATATATATATGTTGTGGTACGATCCACCTAATTTACATAGTGGAGTACCGACCATATAAATATGGTTGGTACCGGGAAGACAGGGGAGGAAGAAGAGATCCAATCCAGAGACTCTGCCCGACTGGCGACTAAGTCAACCCATTCTCCAGGAACGGTCTTCCCAAGAATATACCAAACTATCTGTAAATATTGTATACACGTTCTTGTGTCAATACATTTTGTTTAAGTACATTTTGTGTTGTATTATTATTATTCCATGCTTTATTCAAGTTTCAACAATATATATCCCAGAAGTAATACACTTCTATCGTATTTTACGGTTTATATTAGACACCCACCCCCAATTATGAAGGAAGAAATCGGAAAAACACGTTTTCCTTGTACTTCAGAGCTCTCGCTACATTTTACCCACAGAATAGCAGATTTCAACTTGTAAATCTGACTAATCATGTCAAATTCATTACAAACCGAAGAGAAATACCAATTTGATTTTATTTAAAATGCAATAATTAGAACAGAATTTAACACCTGCCAGCGGCATTCGATTTATAGGACGCAAAATATTTTTTGAGAAATTTTATAGGGAAAAATGCGTCTTATAAGCAGCAAAATACTGTAATAACAACTAATAATTTATTATTATTATTATTATTACTATTATTATTATTACTATTATTATTATTATTATTATTATTATTATTAATTCCTCGGGTTTCTCTTGTATACACATTTCCTTCCGGGTCCTAACCAGAGACCCTAGGTCAGAAAATGTCGTCATGATATCTTCCATTGATCAGTTTTTGCAAAAAAAAAAAACAAAAAAACATTAACATCACACACATTTTACATAGATGAAGCTTTTATTATTATTATTATTTAATTAATTTTATTTCTAATTTTTAATGTAGAAAACAGTTTTATCTTGAAAATATTGCATTTATTCATGACCACTGAAAAGTATTTTTATTTTATTTTATGTCACAACGGAAAGAGAGTGAATATCAGAAATCAGCGAAAGGAAATAGGAAGCAAGAATCACTTCTCAGAAAACCATTCTTGAGTGAATCCTGACGATGAGGCGAAATTTGACCTGGATTCAACCTTTAATTACTGGTAAACGTTATTTTACATGGCGTCGGCATTATCCATAAAATTCTGTGTTTATCTCTGCTATCAAAGATTTCACAAGTATCATATATACATAAGCTTCTCTTTCGATATCAGCCTCTTGCAGATGATTAAAATTCCATTAACACTGAATAAGAAAAGCAATCATACTTTTTCTCATATATATATATATATATATATATATATATATATATATATATATTATTTTATTCTTTTTTCCCCAAATTACTTCGTTTGCAGGTGCTTCTGATTACGAATAAAGCAATTTGGATTTTGTTCCCCTAATTTGCTTTATACACAATATATATTTTTTCTTCTGTTCTTTCATTCCCTAAACTATGAGACACATTTGCTGGCATAAGATGTTGAAGCAAAATGCCCACGCATTCCTGGAGCTTTTACACGGAGCTCATAATAAGACAAATACCAAGAGTGTTGACTGCTATTGATGCAAGATCTTTATACCACTTTGAATCGTTACATTTCGGTTGTCGCTTATCAGCGTCAAATGCAGAATAATTGCCAGTGTTTTAATGTTTGAAAAACGAACAGAAATTAATCATTCATTAGAAGACATACATTGTATTCGTGTATTCATTTCATTAGAGCGGGCAAAAAACTTAATTTTATTTGCATTTCAATACGAAACTTTGCATAAGCTTCACGTCCAAGGAAGAAACAATGTGCATGTTAATAAAGGCGAATAAGGAGGTTGGTATGATGAAGAAGCTGACGGTAGACGATAATTATGAAGAAGATGGCTGATGATGAGGTAGAAAAAGATAGTTTATGGCGACGAAGATGATGGTTGCGATGGATACAAGGTTACGGGAAGGGAAAATTCAACACCGCCGACCGAACACAGCTGACAGAGCGCCGGGACAACTCAGAATTGAGACAATTCAGTACCAGAAAAACATAATTTTTATAACCGAATAAAAGTAATTTATTAAGGATTAAAACCGTAATTAGTGAATGTTTTAAAAATTATTTTTGATAAAATAAATCGTAAAGAAATTTGTTTTTTAATAAAATAAAATTATTCACTAACTAAAGTGTTAAACCTTAATAAATTACTTTTATTCAGTTATGAAATGTTTTGTTTTTCTGGTGCTGACGTGTCTCGGTTCTGTGTTGCTCTCGGTCCTAAGTTGTCCCGCCGCTCAAGTCGACGGTGTTGAGTCGATGGTGTTGAGTTGGCGGTGTTGAGCTGTCCTGCACCCACAAATTTAACGGATAAGAATGTTGATGATGGTGAAGAGGAAGAGAGATGAAGGTGGTATTTAATGTTCATATAGGTTGATTCAGAAAAAATTGAAGGTTTAAGATTGCAAAGAATTGATGGTTAGTAAAGAAGATGGTTGTGATGAAGATAGATATGGTGAACGTTGAAAATAAGTTTGATGCTGATAATGATGATAATTGCCTGTTATCGAATACTGATAATAACAAAAAAATATGATTGAGATGATAACTAAGATATTAATGCTGACTGTAAAGAAGAAAATGCTTGATTTTGGCCGAGCTGATATTTTATGATGACTGAGAAGTTTATTGTTTATGACGGAACTGATGGTTGGTGATAACGAAGAATATAGTTTTGTTGATTAAGACAATTTTATTTACCTTACCTCCCCACTAAGGCAGGATGTCACACAAGGTTTTATTTTATGTGGGGATCTCAAACGCAGACCAACGCAAGTTCGATCATCACGGGTTTCCACATCTAAGCTACTCTTAAAAAAATCACCATATGGGCAGAGTCCCTTCCACCGCTATCACACTGGCGTCGATATTACATCGACTCCCACTTCTCTTAGAGCAATTAGGAGAATTTTATACTGCTGGGTTGGAATACTTGGAACTAGGTGCCTTCTCCAATTTAAAATGAGGGAAACAGACAGCACGCTTCGATCCCAGCCCGTTGACTAATACGATGGTTGATGACGAGAGAATATGCTTGATGATGATGAAGACGAAGCGAGATATATAGTCGGTGCAATGCTTAGCGGCTCAGAATGAGAATTCAGTGAGCGGTGTTCCAATTCCAGCCCAGGATCGTTAGATTCACTTTCGCGTAAATTCCTTTGAGAAAAGTATGAATTCTTCGCTTCTTTCTCTAGCTATGGGTTAAATATTAGTTTTCACTAGGACAAATCTGAATTTCAAACCACTTGGTATTGGAACTGGCTCTCCATTTCGTCAAAATACCTGTTTTCTGCAGAAACTACAGCAGCGATACCTAGCGTGTCGAGGCTAGTGGAGCGTATGGGATGACGAAAAGGATAGTTATGCTTAGCCTCATGATCTTCACTTCTTACGTTCATATAAAACCACACATTTAACCTCTACTTTGAGTGGCTCTTCGGACTTGTATTGGGTGAAGATCAATAAAAAATAATTTGTTGGCATTACTTTAAACAAAGTTAGTCTTCTGCTCGAAGTATGTATTCTTCTTTGGCAGAACGGTTTGAAACCCGTTCTGTTCCCTATCTATTATTTGAATCGCATCCTCGAGAGGGTGATATTAACCCTTCTCTCTCTCCCTCCATCCCCACCTCTCTCTCTCTCTCTCTCTCTCTCTCTCTCTCTCTCTCTCTCGATAAGAGACTTTTCATACCGTTTGTGGATCTGGATTTCACTTGTCCAAAACACTACTGAAAAGCTTATTCTTCGCCTACACCAATAAAAGATGTCGAACATACTATCGATTGCTTAAGTCAGCAACTCTTCTGGACGGCCTACATGCTGCTATTGATAAGTCAGATATTAATGCAGCCTGAGTATTGTCCAGTGTTACGAAGATAATAACACATTGGCCGTATTATTTGTGTGCTCAGCAAACTTGGAAATTCTTACGCTGTTGAACGCTTATGTCAGTATCAAGAGGAGGAAAGAAAGGAAATATTTAGATCTGTACGTTACTAATTTTGAAACTCATTGTTGTTATTCGGTTCTAACCTGTTCCTGACAATGTACATTTAAAACAAATCTTGTGTGTTCGACTAAGAATGTAGGGACACTTTTAAAAGCACATACACGCGGTGATTACAATCGTACATGCAAGTATATATTTTCACACAGACAACCAAATCTTTCCATATATACTCAAATATCCCCGACTGCAGACATACGTAAGAAACGCTTTATCTGAAAAATACATGGGGTGGTCAAAATATAATTCTTATCCCAGTTTAACTTTAAAACTATTAATAAGAATTACATTTTTTTCTTTTAGCCATAAGCCATGAGAAAAAACAAAGGTGGAAAATTTATAGAGTTACTTTCTCTTTACCTGATCATAATATTTTCAAAATGGTTGCTCCTTAGGTAGGCTGTCATAGAATTTCTGTTTTAGAAAGGAGCAAGTGCTGCGTGCATTCACAAGATGTTACTGAATGTTTATGGAAAAGCTACACTTAATGTAATCACTGTAAGAAGATGAATCAGTAAAGTTAATGCTAATCATAGAAAGAGAGTGATAGGTCTCACAGTGGAAGGCTAACTGCTGCTGTGAACGAGAATATAGTTAAATAGATTGACGCTCTCCTGAAATCCTGAAACGTCAGTGTTCAGTTTGCTATTTGCTCTTTTCTACTGCTAAATATGTTGGAATTTAAGAATAGGCATTACCTTTTGTCAGGCCCTCGTAAATATAACAACAATTTCAACTGTTTTTTCATCCGAAAATATTTCTCTGCCCCTCGCCGACGTCTGCCTCCGTGAGTTTTTTTCACCGCCGCAACGCCCAAGCCCGTCATCTCTCGGCGGCGGGAAAATCGGGGACTGGTTCGAGATGGACGGATAAAAAAAAGAGAAGGTCGACAGAACGAAGACGGCCATCGCCAGCTGGTTTCGTGCACGTTTAGGCGGCGAAAGAAAGAGGAACTCCTTACCAGACCACTTTTGTCGCGACACCACTCTTTCCTGCTGTCCCATATTGATGGGCTGATTTAAAAGTTCTAAATGTTTTCTTTATTACTAAATCTTCACAGAATACAACGCGAAAAAGTAACTCAAGGTAGAGGGTAACTGATTGAGGTTGTTGTATGAACGTAAGAGAATGAACTAAATGCGTCCTGCGTATGACGACAGACGACAGCAAGGCCCTGGGTTGTAGAACCTGTTAGCGTCTCAATAAATAGAGAGCCCCAAATCTGGGCTCAAAACACTATGAAAGTATAAAAATACATTTTAATAGTAAAAAAAATAAATTACAAAGCTCCCAAGAAAATTAAATTTCCGCATTAAATGACGCATATGTTGTTAAACCAAACCAAGTGCAGATTATAGAAATATAAAGGAGAGATAACAGTTGACCCTCGACTTAAGTAATAATCACATGATAGTAATTGTGGAAGCTACTTCTCAAATCTGTCCCACGAAGTAAAGTTTCTGGGATTGAACTTTCTTCTTACCAATCGAATGCGAGGTGGGATAAAAATGGTCCGACCGTGCATTTGGGGAATGGCGAATCCACGTCGCAAAGGCCAGAACTCATGAGACGTGGGAATGTAGCTCGCCTAAACATTTGCTGGGAAAATGACGATAGAGTAGCGATAGGCTTTTGACTTTTCGTGTCTGAGAAAGATAGTGTAAGGTTACAAATAATTCATCACACATAAGGATGCGTAAACGCGTGAGGATTGGTCATCTCCAATCAGCTGTAGTTTGCATTGTAAGAGAAGTCTTACAAGTCTTTTTTAAAGTTTACTTTGTTGTTTATTATTTGTTCTTGCATAATCTTTAACAACCGTTTCAGAAAATATTGTAATTTTATATTTCGCCATTGTCAAAATGTTGAAAAGTTATACATTGTGTTTCTTTGGTAGTTTTTGAGTATCGCAACCCTATCCACAAAAAATAAACTTTTAAATAATAGTTTATGACCATGATTGACTCGCAATAGAATCCAATTAGGATTTCAAAATACAAAAGGTGATGTAATGGTTATCATATTCTCCTGCTATCCCCTATCTTTACAAGAGCCAGATCACACCAAAAATGGTGTAATGTTGTCATATTATTTCAAACCTTACTCTTCAGCCTCGATAGAATCCAGAAGCGTCTCCGAGTCCTTGTGGGTGATGGATTATTTCCCTGCTTCCAATCTCTCTCTCACAGGCGAGATGTGGCAAGTCTCTAGCTCCTCTATCGCTACTTCACGGAAAGTGCTCAAACGAACTAGATTCCCTATTCTCGCCAATTCAAACCTTCATGGCAAGGACACGCCATGTCAGTTACATAGCAACAAACCACCCATATTCCCTCCGTATTCCATCAGTGAGAAGTAAGTTCTCCTCTAATGGCTTCTTCCCCACGAACCATTGCCCTGTGGAAGCGATACCCAAGAGGATGTTTCACGATCACTACAATCTTAACCTGAGCTAGAGTTAACCTTAACGTAACCCCCTATCTCGTAAAAAAAAAGTATCATTTTTTTCTGAAGCGTAACGGTAACAGACACATTAAAGTGTACGGGAATACATCAACAATACACTAATCGGTAATCACTTAGCTCTCACTGATAACAAAATGGCTGCTATATCCACTGTCAACTTTGACAAATCGAGGCTAATAAATGAATCGGAGTAAACAACAATACAGTCGTCAATTCTTTCTCATGCTCTATTTTCAAAGGAACAATAAGGTCGTGCTGTTGCTCACTTCCTGTTCTTTTCTAAGGAGACTCTGTGACTTCGTTCGATACTTCTGCAATAGATCAATAATCGATAGCTGCTTTCACCACAGATCAGTGCAACGAGCACCATAATGTGTTCATGTGTGCGGATGCATATGTCATGTGTGTAATAAAGGAGTATTTCCAAAGTTATCTCGTTTAGATGTGCTGGCCGAGGAGGTGAGCATGATATTTCTTCATTTGTAAGAATTTGAATATCACCTTTTCATATAAAATTATAAACTGCGATTGCTTCAAATCCTTTTATTTATAATCATTGTTTATCAACTTTTAGAAAATCGTCTTCAACTATGTATATGTTTAATATTACACACACACACACACACACACACACACACACACACACACACACACACACATACATACACATACACACACATATATATATATATAATTTTGTGTGTGTGTGTGTGTGTGTGTGTAAATGATACGCAGCCCAAGAAGGCTGGAAACGAGATTGGATAAAACGTTGTTATCAAAACAACAATGAAATGACACTGGTATGAATAATAACAATATCAAATCTCAGCACTTAACATACTTTTCATTTTCGTTGAGTAATGGGAAATCTTCCAAGGTGAAAGAGGAAAACCCGCAGTGCACAAAAATATGGAACGCCCAGAAATATTAAAGTTCTACGTGAAACCACAACTGACCTTTGTTGAACAGGAACAAAGTAGCAGAGTTGCTGGCAGCTTTAGATGAGTACGTAGGAGAATTTGAAAGAATAGAGTACCTGATGGAACTGCTCAGCAACCTTGATATATTCAGAAGAGATATCAGAATTAATCAAGAACCTATACTGGCAGCAAACAGCATGCTTACGCATAGGGAACAAGTTCAGTGAATATACGAAAATAGAAAGGAGCGTAAGGCAAGGATGCGTATTCTCACCCGACCTGTTCAACCTATGCAACAAGGCAATTCTGAGAGAATTGGTAACCCTACCAAGATGTAGCAATAGCAGCCACAACCTTAACAACATAAGATACGCAGACGACACAGTAGTGATAGCAGACACGGAAGTGAAATCACAAAATCTCCTACAGAAGGTAGCGACGGAAAGGGAAAAGAAAGGACAGTGCATGAACTACAAGAAGACAGAATGTATGATCATCAGTAAGAGGAAGAGCCCGAAATGCGATTTGCAGGTCGGGAACATTGGAATCAAGCAGACGCAGAAGCTTAAATATCTGGGAAGTGTCTTGACAGAGGACGGTAAATGCGGCAATTAGATCTGAAGACGTATCGGGATGGCCAAGGGACATTTCAAAATTCCAAAGTATTGCGAGACAGGAGGATTCTTTTGGCGTGACAAAAGAAAAGAATACTGAGCTGTTATGTTGGATCTGATTTCTTTACAAAGAAATGTTGAAGATTTCCTCAAAGATGAAGAAGAGACTCGAGGCAGCGGAAATGTGGTTCCACAGAAGGATGCTAAAGATATCATGGCCCGATGGTGTGAGCAACGATGAGATGTTAGAGAGGTTGCAACAAGGAAGAGGCTTATACATAACATCAGAAACAGGCAGCTGAAGTTTCTGGGACACATAATGAGGAAGAAGGGCTTGGAGAATCAGATACTCATAGGTCAAATAGAGGAAGAGAGAGACAAGGGAAAACAACACGTGACATACCTGGCGGACGAAATTGATGACAGAACGTGGTCTGGGGGGAGGAAGTAGAGGGAAGGAACTTGTTGAGAGCTGCAAGGGATAGAGGGAGGTGGAGAGCCATAATTGCCTACGCCCTGAAAGGACATGGCACATAAAAAGAAAAAAAAAAGAGTACGTAGCAGAATGAGGATATCAGTGCCGGTTCGTTAACCATATTGGAACAAGGATTACGAGATTTATGCCTAGAATGATATGAGAAAGAGTAATACAAATGCAGAAGGGTGTATAATTATCTTTTATAGCTTATACAAGAAAGTTTGTTAAACGTCTGTCACAAAGAACTTTTTGAACTTTCTGAACTCAGGATTCATTGGCGACTACAATGTTCAGAATATGAAGATATGCAGATAACACAGTGTTGATAGCAGACACAGATGCAAACTACAGTAACTCCTACAGAAGATATTAAAAGAAAGCGAGAAGAAAGGACTAAACATTAATTGTAAGAAGACAGAATGTATTTTTGTTAGCAAAAGAAACAAATCAAGATGCAATCTATGAATGGAAAACAGCAAAATTAAGCAAGCAGAAAAATTTAAATATCTATGAAGTGTTTTAACAGAGGACGGAAAATGCAACACCGAAATCCGAAGGCACATTGGAATAGCGAAAGATGCCTTCCAAAAGTTAAGCAAAGTATTAAGAAACAGGAAAATTTCATTAGAAACAAAGGGTACTGAACTATTATGTAATATTTTATATGGCAGTAAATGATAGACAATCTCCTCATAGATGAAGAGGATAATTGAGACAACAGGAATGCGGCTCTACCGAAGGATGCTGGGAATTTCATGGACTGAATAAATAACGACAAAATTTGGAGCTAAACAGAATAAAAATGATGCTTCTACTTGATCAAAAAGTCACATAATGAGGAAAGAGGGAGTGTAAAATTTGATACTCACATGATATGTTAAAAGCGAGAGGGACAAACGAAAGCTGCGAATAACCTACTTAACGAGCTTGTGTACATTTTTGGCAAAACAGGAATTAGGCGAGATAACAAAAAAAAAAAAAATACTAAAAGCTACAAAGGAGAAGAAATTGTGGAGAGCCATGAGCACTGTCCTGAATGGATACGGCAAGAAGAATGTGAAAATCGTATAAGTAATGTTTTCAATTATATTTCTTCGTTTTTATTGGTTTCTTTTTTTAATTCTGGCAATGACTTACTAGTTTCTTTCAATCTCGCTATAGACCTAACAAATCACTAATAAACTGAAAACGAAATGTCATCAGGCATATGTCTGCCTCACCAAGACGCTAATGGAGTGAGAAGTTTCCTTCTTTGTGAAGAGTTATCCTATCGAGTAAACTACGTTTCTTCCTCTGTCGCATCACGATTCTCTTAACAGGAAGAATACCGATCACCGAAGACTTTATTGCAGCAAACGAAATAAAACAGAGAAAAGAAAGAAAAATAGAAATGAACAAATAAAAAAAATATAAACAAACAGTTGGAAATTGACTGAAATGCATGAAAGGCAATAGAGAGAAAAAGTAAAATAAAGAAATTTAGAAAGAAAGAAAAAAGAAAGAAGGAAGAACAGAAAACTGAAAGAAAGAAATAAAGAAAAGTTGACAGAACGAAAGAAAGAAAGAAAGAAAGAATGAAAGAAAGAAAAGACATTTGATGGAAAGAAAGAAGAAAGGAAAGAAAGAAATAAAATTAAGAATAAAAGAAAGAAAAGAGACCCGACAGAAAGAAGGAAAGAAAAAAAAAGAAAGAATGTAAAAGAAAAATTAAGAAAGAAAGAGAGAAAGAAAGAAAAGAGATCTGACAGAAAGAAAGAAAGCAGAAAAGAAGATAGAAAGAATGAAAACGAAAAATGAAAATTAATAAAGAAAGAAAGAAAGAAACGAGACCTGACAAAAAGAAAGAAAGGAAATTAATCGAGAAAAAAGTGTAAGGAAAAAGAATATATAAGCCAATAGATAAATAAGTAAAAAAAGTAATGAAGAAAGAAAATGGAGTAAAGAAGTGAAAAGAATAAGAAACGGAATACGAAAGGTTTTGTTAAAAATGAAAGAAAACACCAGTTATGTAAAAGAGAAGAAGAAGAAGAAGAAGAAGAGATTAAATGGTATAAGAAAGAAAACGAGGCGTCAGTATCGGGGGACAGAAATTCAAGCCAAAATTTGCATCATGCAGAAAAAAGCACGTAACTCTCGTGAGTTAGCGAGAAACGCTTTTGCGTCATTTCTCGCTACCGTAATTATTATTGAAAAAATGGCTATTGATATTCTTAATTATTTTACTCGGTCGATGGATGAATAACGAGTAGAATATCAAAGAGGTGTGGTGGTGAGGAGTTGCCTGAAGAAAAATGAAACAAAAAAAATCGATTCATGTAAGAAGGAAACAAAAGGACTCTGAGTCGTTTTTACTTTATATGAAAATACATCACCACTTTTAAACCTTTTCTTTCATTCTCAAAATCAACACACACACACACACACACACACACACACACACACACACACACACACACACACACACACACATATATATATATATATATATATATATATATATATACGTGTATGTGTATTTATGTATTTATATTGAGGCATATTAATTTCATTGTATAATAAAGGTGGATGTGTGCATACTGAGTAGTAACTGCGCCTTAATTGAAAATACACACACACACTCACACACGCACCCTCTCTCACGCACACACACACAAACACACACATATATTTATAATATCGCACAGTGTGAGCTAGTAGTAACAAAATAGTGCTCAATTTATAACAACAGAGTTAAATACACACACACACACCCACACCCACACACACACACATATATATATATATATAGATATATATATATAGTTTATGCAAAACTAGGTAATCCGTATGGGTAGACCCAAGGAGGATGATATCCGGAGAGCTCAATGTAAATTCAGAGCAAATATGTTTGAATAAAAAACAGATCACTTTAAGGTTCCATGTAATAAATCAGACTGGATCATCAGACTTTACTTCCAAAGGTTGAAAAGCTTTTTTTTGGAAGTAAAAAATGTTAAAGATATATATATATATATATATATATATAGATAGATAGATAAAGAGAGAGAGAAGAAAGAGAGATTGAGAGAGAGAGAGAAACACACACACACAATTATTTACAAATGGGGTTTGCAGGTTCAAAGCCTGCTGCAGCTCCTTTTTTTTAAGTTTTCCTGAATAAGCATACATTTAGTCGTAACTAACTGAATATACACATACGCATATATATATATATATATATATATATATATATATATATATATAAATGAGCTATATATTAAGTTTCCTAAAAATAATGATCTATTAAATCAGCGTAATGAACTAACTGTTATATGCAAGCATTGTACAATGTTTACGTTAGAATATAGTTTTATTAGAATAAAAAATCTATAAAGGCCTATTGAATAAAATAAGTATTATATTTTAGGCTCAAAACTATATAAAATGATTTTATCATACCAGAGGCCCTTTAAGATAGTTCTAAAATATATAAAAACAATTTATAAAAAAACTTTAATTAACCTATTGTTAGAGATAAACATATCTCTCAGATTATTTCTCCGTAACTTAAATGTATGTTCTTAACCGGAAGTATGATGTCGTGTCTTGATATCACAGTTCACCAAGACATGTATGAATACCACACCCTAGCATCTAACCAATATTTTAAACTTTTCAGCGTAAGCTTTGATCTGTTTTTTGATTAGTCAAAAGAGACATACCCATAAAATTTTAAAATCTGGATCTCCCTCCTACGTAACTCTTCAATAAGCAAACGTATTGTTTTGCGTTTTTAAAAATAAACCATTTTCATCAAAAGTTACCGAACATTGCCTGATGAGAGGATAAATAATTTGAAATCCCGAAACATAGAAATTTCCGTGTCGTAACGTAAAATATTTTAAAATAAAATATCACTAATATATATATATATATATATATATATATATATGTGTGTGTGTGTGTGTGTGTGTATTCGCATGTGTGTTTGAACATAGAAATATAGGTCCTTGCTAGATTAGATAATCGTTATATTTATTTTTTATATGCTTATATTTGATTTGTGACCTGTAGTCGATATTAAATTTGTCAAATTTTCTCAATTACGTAGCAGCCCTTTCAGTAAATGTCGTTCAAGTTTACTTTCCTTCGCCCCATCTCTCTCCCCCACCTCGTCTTTCCCTTCCTCTTATTCTGATCTTCAACTTTAGACCGTCTATGGTGTGTGTATGTCACCACGAAATGTATCTTTATGCATTAGACATCCGACAACATTCATATTTCTCTTACTTAAAACCCTTCCACCCACCTCTCCTAAAATTCTCTCTGTTAAGGTTTAATCTCCCTCCTCCCCATACTTACACTCTCTCTAAATTCTGTTTTTATTTCCGGAGTTGTTTTTTCTGTTTTCTTTTTGAATTTGTAGGTCTGATGAATTGGATCGTATTTACGATTCCAATGGAATAAATTATGATCATGGAATCTTAGTGTTTAAGCCTTTTTATTATATCCTTACTCTGTCCTGGACATTGAGTTCTACCTGGATTCTATCCTCTTGGAATTTTTATTCTAAAATATACATGTATGGGTATTTATATATTTTGCATATGTATGTATATTTTCCACTAATATTATCTATCTATCTATCTATCTATCTATCTATCTATCTATCTATATATATATATATATATATATATATATATATATATTGCACGGAAAGTTATTTTGTGGAATTCATGTTTGAAATGCCCTTAAAAAATACAGTGTAAAATAGGTTTACCAGGCTGTGCAATCAAGAGACTTAAAGAAAATATAATCTACGGAGATGGAGGACATAGCTTAGAACCGTCCCGGGGAGCCCATTATGGTCGGTAGAGGAAATTTACATTGTTTAAACAAAACAGAACCTTTACACAAATATGATAGTCCACAAAATAATGTGCCGATAATTCATGTATAATTCATGTACATGCTTATCTGTTTTTATTTGGACTTAACAAATATTTTATATCTATATCAATGACACACACACACACACATATATATATATATATATATATAGATAGATAGATATATCTTTATATATACACACATGCGTGTATATTATTTCTTGTAAAATTGTATACGTAATGAGTATATTTCACATATATACATGCGTATATATCTGAAGACTGACAGAAACTTTGAGGTGAGACAGTTTTGAAGAACGACGGTCATTATATAATATATATAATGTAAATATATGTATACATACATAAGACATTTAGGAGGGTAAGATAACGGTTAACCCTAGACATGTAGTTAGGAGTTCGTCCCAGAGATCAGTGGTTCGCGGGAAGAAGCTGTTCGAGTGGAACAATCTCTCAAGGCAAATAGTTTCCTCAAGGGGGCATTCATTGTGACTGGTTGTAGTTCGTGGTCCGATTGGAGATGATGGAATGTAACTAATTTTATTTTCGAGGTATTGAATTTAACTAGCCAGTTCTCCTCCACTGAGAAGTTAAAGCAAGATCGGATAGGAGATCAGCTTCTAATCTCTGATCATAACAAGTTTTGGAAGTGCACCAGTAGATAATCGTATAATTTGCACAGATATTCACAAATGATCTGAGTATATTCTTAGGCAGATCATTTATATAAAGTGAAAAGAGGGTTGGTTCGAGGAATGACACCTGGAGGATGCCTGCGTTGATTACTAGGGTCCCGGAAGACTGGCCGTTGACAACTACCTTCAGGGACCTATCCGTTAGGAAGGACTTTATAATTGAGAAAACCCTTCCAGTGATTCCATAGATGTAAGTGAGGTTTATTTGTCGTCAAGAGCCTCACTAATTCTGTGAGGAATGGTAATTAGGACCTCAGCTGTGGATCTGGCCGATCGAAACATACTGCTTGTCGCTCTTATATGGGTGCTTAGCGACCTACTTGTTGATTAAAAAGGTTACTAGTTATATTGGGGCGACTGATGGTTATATACTAACAGGCGTAAGAGTTCTCGCCCGCGTTCTTGAATACCTAACATATGCCTGACACTTGCCACAGAAAGATTTCTCCTTCGAGATGCAATTAAATAACTTCGCTAGAATCGGGGATAATTCCCGGTTGATATACTTAAGGACAATCACTGGAATTTTTTCTTTCTTAGAGTCAAGGCTTTTGATAATGTCTTGCGATTTCCCGTGCTACGATGAAAATATTACTGTGATTGTGCTCAGTGAGACGTAGGCAGTTGGGGAGGGGATGGCTTTTGTCATGTAACGTAGAATTCGAGGCGAAGCGCTTTACTTTTTCTGTCGAGGAAAATGACATCGGGGGTCGGGGGTGCAATTATAATCGTGGGCACAGCCATTTTGCCTCTGTTTTGGTTGGTGATCTTCCAGAATTTACGGGATCCAATTTGCATTTTCCAGAACTTTCTTCATCAATTGCAAAAGGTTCTGAATGGATCAACTAACTACACTGATCCTTGCAATAGATATTGAAATATTGAAATGCATTCAGGAGTGAATGTATATTGAAATAATGGTTATTTTTAGCTATGGCAGCAGTGCATTCAGGAGTGAATGTATATTGAAATAATGGTTATTTTTAGCTATGGCAGCAGTGCATTCAGGGGTGAATGTATATTGAAATAATGGTTATTTTTAGCTATGGCAGCAGTGCATTCAGGAGTGAATGTATATTGAAATAATGGTTATTTTTTAGCTATGGCAGCAGTGCATTCAGGAGTGAATGTATATTGAAATAATGGTTATTTTTAGCTATGGCAGCAGTGCATTCAGGAGTGAATGTATATTGAAATAATGGTTATTTTTAGCTATGGCAGCAGTGCATTCAGGAGTGAATGTATATTGAAATAATGGTTATTTTTAGCTATGGCAGCAGTGCATTCAGGAGTGAATGTATATTGAAATAATGGTTATTTTTAGCTATGGCAGCAGTGCATTCAGGAGTGAATGTATATTGAAATAATGGTTATTTTTAGCTATGGCAGCAGTGCATTCAGGAGTGAATGTATATTGAAATAATGGTTATTTTTAGCTATGGCAGCAGTGCATTCAGGAGTGAATGTATATTGAAATAATGGTTATTTTTAGCTATGGCAGCAGTGCATTCAGGAGTGAATGTATATTGAAATAATGGTTATTTTTTAGCTATGGCAGCAGTGCATTCAGGAGTGAACCACACCTGGATGTTCGGTTTTCGTTGGAATTTTTCTTTTCGTATAAAATTCTCTATTTTAGAAAATATCCATTCGGAAATCAGAGTAGCAGTTTTGGAAGCAGCGTGCTTGAAAGATGAGCAGAGCTTCCTCCATATAAGAAAGAAAGCTGTCCCAGTCTGCCTTCGTGTAGCGAAAATCATTCCGTGGAACGGCAATTCAGGAATGCTTTTGGTTTGGCATCAATCTAAACCCTGACTAGGAAATAATCCTACGTGCCTGGGGTGGGGGTAAAACTTTTCCAGGCATTTATCAGGAAGTGGTCGAGGAGACGTTGGCCTGATGTTTCGTCGCGGGTGGGCTCTTCGATAATCTGGGTTAGTTCATAGGCGATAGAGTGATCTCTGAAATATCTTCCTTCTTTATCGGATTTGTTCGAGTGGACTAACCAATCTTTGTGGTTTCTATTGAAGTCACCGCAGATATGAAAGCTAACTGATGAAAATTCAGTTAGGATATTATCAATCCTTTCAGATATTCGATGGAAAATTATTGTCTCATCTTCCTGAGGACGATAGAGAACAAAAAGGAATGTAGTACTACGGATAAATTCCACACGGAAGCACGGAGATCGAGGTCCTTGGTTTTTGTTTCTCAGCCAAAGGGAAACCATTCCTTGATGTAGTCACCGAGTCCGTGGACGTTTCGATTTAGGTGGTCGTGTTTGGCGGCTATTAAGGGTTAATAAACCGGGATTGTGAGCTTATGTAGTGGCTTTGATGTATTGATACCTGTTTCAGACAAAATCAGCAGTTTCCCTTCTGGACATTTTAAACGTGTAAACAGACCCTCTCACATTGCTATGAGAGATGATATAGCTAGGATCTACTTTTTTTAATGGTGCGAATGTTAGTTTTGCCCATTTTAATCGATTTCATGTGTGTATTCTGTTGTTGTTGGATTAGTAGGTACTGAGACATACATACCCACAGGAGATGCATGCATAAGTAAGCTGGATTGAATTGTGCAGTGATACACCTGTAACAGTACCCTTCATCATGACATCGCGAGGGCCTACCGGAGAATACTGTACGGTCCAGAACACATTCACAAAATAACAGTACAATAGCCCCGATATTATACACCTACTGATGGAATAGCCTCCTTCGAAGTTACTCAGTGGTCCGGATCCCTGACTATCAGGCAGATAACGCCAAAAAAACCTGAAAATGTTTACCTTCATCACCCTTAATGAAGGGGCAAACAATACAGGAAAGAAGATACAGGAAAGAAGATACAAACGTGATACCCCGAGTGTACATGTTGCGTCTACTTAGAAATGAAGGCATTAGAACTCCTCCTTGGTACCCAGAAATCTAGGGTACCAAGACAAATTCACTCATATACATAAGGACTAAAAGACACATTGGGATAAGAGGGTAACGAAGGTTGCTCGGGGGTTTCGTAAGCATTCCTCTATTTTCATTTGATTTAATATAGAAACAAGATTACTAGGACAAGGGCATGAATAGACAAGTTATCTGTTTGTTGTAACCAAAAACTTACAGGTTTTCCAATATTTACATTAAGTTAGCAAGGTGACTGAACAATTCCAACTTTGTCCCAATCCCAAAATTGAATAATGTAGGGAAGTAAATTCGGCGTGAGAGCAGTTGGGTTATGCAGGTGCTAGGGTAAGTTATAGAACTGAAGTTGTTGTTTAGCTTCAACATCTGTTAAAAGACATTCAAGCTCAGAATTACACATCCACTTATCACAGTCACTAGGAAGGAGCTATCAGTTGCTTAGTAAATTCATTAAAACCAGCTAACGAGGAGCAGAATAATACTATATAGGATAATGTTATTCCAAGATTAAATGCATCAATTGAAAGATAACTAAGACAATTACGGAAGGGGAGCTGAATAATAAATAGTAATTATTTATTTATTACATTGGAAATTAGAATAAAGAAAAATCGATAAGGAGACAAGATTTGTAAATTAAGAGCAATTATGAAGAAATTACCGGATGGAGAGAAATCTACGCAAGATGTGAGAAGTAGCCATGAGTATGAATTTTTTTTTTTTAATTTATATATTTCAGGATTGCTAGGATTTTGATCAAAATATTTGTTTGGCATCATTCCGAAATCCCCAATAACAACAAGAAATATTGTTGTCTTGTCTACCGATTTCTATATCGACGTCATTTCATTTATTTAGATTCTCAAGCTTTTCCAACGGTGTGCTTTTGTCGGATGAGTCTGTAACATCTACCAAAAGACATGCTTTGAACATGATTTTTCAAAATTATGTTTGGCCAAATTGCCTGGATATGCCTCATCAGTCTGATCACAATTCTCTTTGTGACGAAGTTTGATCAATGAATGTACCGAGCAGCCTCATTATATCGGTTCAAGTACTTATTATTATTATTATTATTATTATTATTATTATTTTTATTTTCTTTGATTTCTGGCGTTTACACATTTCTTTCCGGGTCCCGCCCAGGGACCTAAGGTTAGAAATGGCGTCATGACACTTTCCACTGACAAAAAAAAAAAAAAAAAAAATTAAAAAAATTAAATTACATAGATAAAGCCCCTCGGAAGGTGTGGGCTGTACTTGTCAGAACAATTTTTTGTATCTCCTTGAGGCATAGACTTCCAGGAATCCCTTCAATTAGTCTACTGCAATCTTTTCCAACCAGTCCTAGGGCTCCAACTACAACAGGGATTGCTGATGTTCCCATATGCCACATTTTCGAGATTTCTATTTCAAGGTCCTTGTATTTTGACAACTTTTTGAATATCTTCATTGCAGTTAGCAGGGACTGCCATATCAATAAGGAGGCACCATTTTTGTTTGTGGTCTTTAATAACAATATCTGGCCGGTTGGCCTTGATTGTTCTGTCAGTGTGTATTATTATTATTATTATTATTATTATTATTATTTCCTTGGATTTCTGTTATATAAACATATACAAATGTGTATACAACAGAAACCTAAGGAAATAATAATAATAATAATAGCCTCATTGAAGAAATTCCTGGTAACTCCTGCCTTAAAGGAATACAAAATATTGTACTCTCAAGTACAGCTCACACATTACGAAGAGCTTTATCGATGTAAAATCTGTGTGATACATTTTTTTTGTATTTTCTTTAAGGCATGGTCTGCCAAGAATCCCTTCAGTAAATCTATCGGAATATTTTCCAGTCAATCCGAGGGCTCCAACTACATTGATGTCTTCACTTCAAGGTCCTTGTATATTGATAGTTTTTAGATCTTCAAATATATATTACAATCTGCAGAGATTGTCATATCAATAAGAAAACATATTCTGTTCTTGTGGTCTTTATTATTATTATTATTATTATTGAGAGATAGAGCAGCATATTAACAAAGTGACATTGTGGTACAAATATATTTGTCCCATTATGTCCATAATGACACCCAGTCTGTTAAGGGTATGCCAGACTCATGAAACCACAGCGATATGGTGACATGTTTTAATAAAATAAGCGCCTAACCTGGTAGGTGAGACCCAGTTAGAAATACCTCAAGGTCGAGTAACCTAGTACTGACAGTGTTCCCAAATATCTAGGTGTGACTTCTAAGTCGCCTTAAAAAACAGTCTTCTTTCCACTCGGCCATAATGATTCCTTACTACTCCCGTTCATGAACAGATATGCACAATTCATTCGCCCCTAAGGTGACACGCTTAATTAAGGCCAAGCATCTAACAAGCAAGTAAATCTCTGCTACTGAGTGACAAGCTTAAGGTAGCCCACCTTATTCACATAGACAAAATATGTACATGTTAACACATCCAGTTAAAATCAGAAGCCGTGAGAGTCATTCCTGCTCTATCATCTGTTGTTGTTTTTATTATTATTATTACTTACTAAGTTTTGCCTAGAATGACCCAAGATCAAATTGGAAAATTTCTTGTTTGAAGTCCATTACAGCTATATTACGTTGAAACACCGGTTTTTGAACAGTCACCGAAGTTAAGCAACGTTGATTCTGGTCATTACTTAGATAGGTGACCGCTTGGGAATGCCAGGTACTTCAGCATATGGAGACCGGCTTGCCAGAGGAGTTTCTTTGTTGGTGAAGCGTACATTTGATGCTGAGGTGGAACTTGTGCATACCGGTTGATCGTGGCCGATATTGCTGTGAAAAGTGGTTCATTCCGAATCGTTGCGGTTTATGCGCCCAAAACCATTAGAAGCGCGTCTCGTTTTGTCGGCAGTTGGGGCCGTTCCTGGTGGATTCAACGCGCCTAGTTTTAATGGGGGACTGGAATGCTATCCTGGACCCCAAGTTAGATAGTGGGTGGGGAGCTAGCGTGAGAAGTGGCGATCGTAGCCTGGTTCATCTGATCGAAGAGTTTGGTCTCGTCGATAGATACCGGGTCGATCACCCAATGAGGAAAATGCGAACGTGAGCCCTTAATTGGCCTTGTGGCCGGGTGGTTAGCTACCTAGATAGAATGTTAGTTAGAGGAGCCGACGTGGATTGGTTAGATTGCCCCACGTTCCACTGGGTAGGCTATTCAGACCACAAACTCGTTTGTGCCCGGGTGGCGCTAGATAATAGTCCTAGAATGGCTGGGTACTGGAAGTTCTGTTTGTCTTTACTGGATACGCGGGACTTCCGGAAGCAGCTAACTAGCTTAGTGCAGCGGGAGCTAGTGGGAGCGGTTATCGTGAATAAGTGGTGGGACAGACTTAAGGATAGGATTAGGTCCTTCACCACTGATTTCAGTAGACGGCTCGCCGAGCTGAAAAGGTGAAGACGCTTAAGGCTAGTTTTTCCCGGGCGGTGGCTGGGGGGATCCCCTAGAGATAGCTTTAGCTAGGGAGGCGCTGGAGCGCTCGAATAGCGAGCGCTACATGGGCCAGGTCATTAGACATAGGTTTAGCAACATGTCTTCCGAAGCTGTGAACATGGGCGCAGACTTGCGCAAGGAAGAGATCTGTCGTGGTTCCGATCATTACATTCGAGAAGTCAAAACCCCGTAGGGGCATACTCTTCGGGCCACTGACGACATGTGCGAGGCGTTTCGGCGGCATTTCGAGAGCTGCTTCACCAAGGAGCCTGGTCTTCGCCGACTGAAGTGGCTAGCTGCGAGGGAGAGATCAGGAGCGTTTGCAGTCAGTTGTCGAGTCTCTGTTGGATCCGGAGATTCAGAGCAACCTGCATCTGATCCGCACGATCATAGAGGGTGTAAAAGACAACAATGAGGCCGCGCTGATCAATTTGGATCAGTCCAAGGCATTTGATAGTGTCGACCATCGCTACCTTGTTGCTGTCCTGCAGCCAGCCGGATTCGCACCCGACTTCTGCCGCTGGATTAGCCTCCTATATCGCTCCCCTAGTGCCGTGGTACAAGTGAACCGGAAGCTGTCGGGCGCTTTTGCGCCATCTAGGTCGGTTCGTCAGGGTTGTCCACTGTCGCCCCTACTTCATGCTTTGGTGTTGGAGCATCTCCGTCGCCCGCTGAGGGACAGGGCGTGCAGTCCGGCCCTACGTGGAATCGCTGTTCCTGGAGGGGCTCGAACCAGGGTTTCCGCGTACGCCGATGACGTATCTACTTTCGTGTCGTCTCGCAGCGACATTGAGGCGGTACTGAAGGCGCTTGATTGGTACGAAAAGGTGACAGGAGCCAAGATTAACCGTGACAAGTCCTCCGGCTTGGGGTTAGGTGCCTGGAAGGGGGACGATCTTCCAGGGCCCTTCGGTTGGACGGACGGTCCTGTCCGTATTTTTGGAGTGTGTTTTGGACCCGACCTCCAGCTGCAGAAAAATTGGTCTGAAGTACGGACAAAGGTCGACGCGGCCGGTCAGACTTGGCGTCGACGGAGGTTGTCCGTGAAGGGCAGAGCGGAGACGTGTGCCACTTACGTTTTCCCGATTGTCCTTTATTGATTGTCTGTACTTCCTCTCTCTGACGACCATAGGCCGCTCGTTATCTTCCATTTTATGGAGGGGACGCGGAAATCGGGTCGAGAGACGAGTCTGTGCACAACGTCTGTGTCATGGATGGAGGTGCTGGGAATGCCACACTTGGCGCGCCACAAACTCGCCCCGAGGTTGGCTTTCCAACGCCGCGCATTGACAGGAGATTCGATTAAGGCGGGGATTGTTACTATCAGTCCCCACATCTCGCGGGTTGAGCGCCATCGTAAACCCCGGGATCAATCAGATTTCCTTCGCGAGTGTCGGTCGGCCTTGTTGGCCGTTCTTCAGTCCAGTGACCTTTCACAGGCCAGGAAGGTCTTCTATCGTCTTCTGTTGGAGGGGGTCGCGAAGGATTCTCTACGTGAGCAGCTCGACTTGTCAGAAGAGGACTTTCGCTGTTTCTGGTCTTGGGCGAATTTAACCCTGAGTTTTCGCTTACCTGGCGATTGGCCCAGAATCTCCTGACAAGGTCTTCATATGGGGATTGGCGGATTTACCAGACTGAACGGTGTGGCCTTGGTCTGGAAGAAACGGCTTCGCACGCCTTCTACCATTGTCCCCGGGTTCGCCCCTTATGGGAGCATGTCGGCGAGTTGACGGCTCGTCCCGCCCCCGAAAAGCTCGTGCTCATTGATCGCGCATACGGGTGTGGCAATGTTTCGTCCCCGTATTCTGGGGTGAAACGAATGGTGTTTCTGACGCTGCTGGCCACGGCCCGAATGGTGATTTGGACGACGCGACAGGAGCAAGTCTTGCGAGGCAATCGTCTTTCTCATCAGGATCTGATCCGATTCTTTGAACATCAGTGAAAGATGAAGAATAGAACTGATAGAAAGCGCTTGCATTCGACAGTCTTCAGCGAAAGGTGGGTGAAAGAGGCGAGTCTGGTTCGTTTGAACGGGACTAGCCTTGATTTTCTCTTTTAAGTCAGCCTACGTCACATCGGGGTGGTTTCCTGTGGAGCCCTACCCTTGGTTAGGTTAGACAAGCTTTTTTATACTTAGTTAATGTGAGTAAGTGTTGTTCCTGATTGGTGACGGACGAGTTTTTGTGGTGTTAGGGCAAATTGTAATGAGTGAATGGGTCGTGAATCAGATTAGCTAGGTATAGGATAGTTAGTGACGACCAGCCTCAACCCCTCCCCATTTCGGCCTTGTGTGATAATTGTGTAATTTTACGCAATAAATATCCAGCTTGGGTATAATGGATAATAGTTCGAAATTGGAAATCAGAGAGCAGCGTTTCAATTTCAGTCGAGTTTATTATATTCACTTACGTGCAATTACCTTTGGTAAATGTATGGATTCGTCTCTTCTCCTCCAAGCTACGGGTTAATTAGTATGACTTGTATCATTAATCCATTATTGTCACCCGCCAAAAAAAAAAAAAATTCTTAAAATCTAAAAATATTTTCTGTCTTTAAATAATTTGCAAAGCGGGTGATAAGCCGTAAAAATCGATCAAACAAACAATTGTCTTGAAAATAAATATTCGGAATCTGACTTTTACGTAAATTTGAACACAGATCTTTGGCTCTAATCTGAATTACGCAGTAATCTCACTTACCAGGCAAATACCGTTCAATAATAATAATAATAATAATAATAATAATTTCTAATGTTCTTTTCCTTTAGCATGAACTCTTTTACTTTATTTTCGTTTGATTAGTGCTTGGGGGGGTCGCATTGATTGTAAGAATCTGATCAAGACTAAAATTTGACCAGCGTCCTTGAGGAAACGATATTATCCAACTTTCGTCTCATTTCTTTTGAGATAATGAACACTGAAGTCGATAATATCGGCATTTTAGCGGCTCACCAATCGCCATTTTTTCTTTTTCAATTTTCTATTTTTATTCTTCGCCATAAGTAGTCCAAGATTTTACACTTTCGCCGATCAATTTTGCTACTGTTTCCTCCATTTGGTTTTTTTTTTTTACTTATTTATTTTTGATTAAATTGATTCTTCTTATTGGCAAATGTAAGTTTTTATTTCGCTTTTCAATTCACTTTCTTTAGAGTGAAAAAGTAACGGAAAAATAAATGCGGTGCAAAAATAGTTGCAACGTTTAATTTGAACCGAACGCAGAACATCGCCAACGACTTTTCGGCAATCATTCTCATAAAAGGCAATTGCAGAAACAAATTAGTGCCAATTTGGCCCGATTTTCTGCCAGTTTGCTGAAATTTCTTCACCACAAAAATGCTTTCATGCTTGCAACCGAGAGTTACAAAGGTGAGTTGGGGTAGATATATTATACACAAAGTATTGTTATATATATATATATATATATATATATATATATATATAGATAGATAGATATTGAGACTAAAATATATATGCGAAAAGATTGACCAGACAGATATGTACTGATTGGATTTCATATACATATATATATATATATATATATATATATATATATATATATATATATATTTATATATATAACTGAATGAAATAACTTAGTTAGTTAGATAGATAGGTAGATATGTACTGTTTAAGTTCATTTATATATATATATATATATATATATATATATATATATATATATGAAATTGTTAGATAGATAGATATGAAAAGTCTTAAATTCTTTTATATTATTAGCCAGTAATAGAATGGTAGATCAGTCTTTCGTAATATTAGATGATTCTTTTAAAGACGTATGATTTGTGGTGCACGTGATTTTCTTGTCTTTTGATCGATACATAAATTCTTCACTGACTTTTAGATGAATTTGTGCCTTCAAAACTCCGTTTTCATCCAAACTCTGGTTGAATAATGATGAGCATACATTTCAAAAAATCAAAAACCGTAAAATTCAGATATTTCATTCAGTTCTCGATTGGCTCGAGTTATAGCTGCTACTCAAGTTTTCTTTTCAGAACAAATCATTATTATGAAAGTGAAACTTGAATAATATTACAAGAAATAATATTTTTCTGTTTTGTTTTCTACAGTTTCAATCACCTTTCTTTTAAAAGAAATTTCAATTTCTTTCAGCTTTTCTATGAAATTCTCTTGCAAATTTTAAATCTTTTTTTTACAGAATTAATATCTATTTTCGCCAGTTTTTCTTTTTATCATAAGTGAAGAGTCTTCAGACGAATTGCCCATTACTGTATATAGGAATTGCTAGTAAAGGATACTGTCTTTTTAAATATATTGTCATGATAAAAATACTGTTGAGAAAAAGAGAAAATATTTATTTTACTTTTATTTTCACATTTTTGTTGCTAATATCATCGTTTATTTAAGGCATCATCTTAATAAACGTTATAAAAATATATAAAATAAGTATCCAATTTTTCTAGGATTGCAAGGTTTTCATCGTGATACAGGAAAAATCGCACGTTGTACACAACCTATTTTAGCATAATACCATTAAAATCCTATTACTTGAAAAATTGGGTTGTCAGTGATTTTTACTTCATTAGATAAGAATAAATTGGCAAAAACATTTATTTGAAAGAGATAAAACCATGTAAATTAATTATAATTATATGTTAATTACAGGTTAATCTCCCATAGTTCTATACTGGTGATAATAATTTAATAAGTTTAATGTTACTTCAAGATTAGCATTTTACTTATTCTGGTTAATGCATAAAGGAAAATAAAATCTACCACCAGTGTTTGTGTGTGAAACACGGAGACGCAGTTAACTCTAAGAACCATGTGATTTCCATTGGAAGAATAATGACATTTATCATGATTTCTTTTGCTTATGAAAAAAGAACAAAAACGAAGCTGCGAGTTACTTAAATAAATTTAAATGCCTTTAAAAACAAAAAAGTTTTCGCATTTTATTATAATTTTATGGTTACGTTACGTAAATATCAGACAATTAAACTTCGTTAATAATTTTAAAAGCCTTTTCTTTTGCTTTCATTAAACAAATATACATACACAGAAGAGCAATAGTTACATTAGTCTTCTTCTATGTACCCTGTTCCTTCAGAACCTTTGGCGATCATGGCTCTCCACATTTTCCTATCCTACGTAGCCCTTAGTAAATTTTCTCTTTTAGCTATCTGTCCTAATCACTGTTCCTCCAACCATTTACACAAACTTGTTAAGTAGGCTATGCGCTGTTTCCCCTGTCATTATTTCTTTCAATATGTCTTGTGAGTCTCGAATTTTCTAAGCCATCTTTACTCGTTATGTACCCTAGATATTTCAACTCTCTTGTCCTTATATTAAGCGTAAATTTCCTCTTTGCTTTTATTTTCTTTAACACTTCATCATTTCCCACATGTTCAGTCTATAGTATTCTCAGTATCCTTCTGTAGAACCACATTTCTGTTGCTTCAAGTATTTTCTCCATCTGTGAGGAGATTTTTCTGCATTCACTGTCATATAAAAAAGACTGATACTAGATAAAGTGGCTAAGATGAAGTTATTTTGATTCGTGTATTTGGGCATTTCTTGACTGTATTAATTTTCCTTCTGACGATATATACTATTTTGTACTTCAAACTTAATTATGTGCATCTATTGCATTGAATTTGCTTTGACCTCTGAGGTTTTTCTAAAAAGAGAATTATTCATTTATGGACACCCATTACTGTTCGAAATATTTAATTAGCGCCGAGGCCAAATACTTTTGAAGTATCAATATAATAAGATGGTTCTACATGCATAAATAAAGTGTATGCAATCTCCAGGGAGTATTCATTCCGTTTCAAGTTGTTTTGTCATCACTGAAGGATCAATAATTCCAGAGATTGGAAAAAATAGTGTTTAATGTTTGAGGACAGAGTATAAGGTCCAGCATTAAAATATTGGCAAGTGTGGAATTATTTCACAATATTTGGTATTCACCTCTACATAACTGTCTACGTTTTTTGTAGTGGAGGGGGGGGGGCAGAGATTTTGTAACATTAAAATGTGTTTAAATAATAGAATTGAGTAGAAGGAGGATAAATTAATAGAATTGATCAGAAGGAGTATAAATTAATAGAATTGAAGTAGTATAAAAACACAAAGCCGAAAAAGGAGGGATTTTAACCGCGAGTTTTGTCAAGTGTAATTACGTCGTAAATTTGTCACAAAATAAGTTGGTATTTAAATCTGATATCAATGTGATTTCTTTTGCTTGTGTGTCTGTGTTTTTATGTGTGCGTCTGTATATGCCTGTGTATGCTTGATTGTGTACGTGTAGTTTTTTTTGTGTGCGTGTTTATGGGGGCGTGCGTATGTGTGTTTGTGCGTGTTTCTTGGAGTGTTTGTGTGCGCTTTTTATGTGTGTTTGTGTGTGTTAGTACGACTGATGAAGATCTTTTCCCTCTATTCTGATGTTAACCATAAAGTCTCTGCAGTGTCAGCAGCAGCAGCAGTGGCAAAAACTATTGCAACAATCACTGTTTAATAATTCACATATATAAATAATCGCAATATATATTTGAAAAATTCTACATATTTTCCCTGATTTCTACTGACATTCAATTTTATTCTGTAGTCTGTTTGGGAAAGTGATCGATGATGTGAGAAATTAGATGAGATCTTGCGGACTAGATCTCTGAGAAATTGAAAATCTTATAGTCCCACGGACAGATTACATGAAAAATCAGCCACCATTCTAATTTGAATCGATCCTGATGACGAATGAAAAGAAAATATCAGGCTAAAGATCCGACAAAAATCGGATTAATTATTAGTTGTTCCGCAATCACAGAACTAAATATATTGCATAGACCTGTTAATAATTTCGCTTTTTTTTTTCTTCTTCTTCATGTGACATGTCCCTTTAGCAACGTTTACCTTGTCTCTCTTCTTCTATTCTGCCATCCATTCAGGCAATCTCATCAGGTCGGTAACCCGCTCGTTTCTCTTGTTCCTCTTGCACTCGATATACCATGTGAATGACAAATTCTCCAAGCCCTTTTCCCTCGTTAGGTGTCCACCTCATTTTAGCTGTATCTCTTATTCTGGGTATAAGTGTACTTTTTCATTTTCCTTCGTTGCTTACGCGCTCCGCCCATTAAATTCTCAGCAGAAGAACCACATTTCTGTTGCCTTCAGTTTGCTCTTCATCTCTGAGGAAATTGGTCAGCTTTCACTGCCATGCCAGAGGATTGATATTACATAACAGTTCAACACTTTGTTTCTAACGAAGTTTTCCTGATGCTAATTCCAATCCAATAGGGAATGATGTAAAATACTTGCCTCTCCTTAATTTATAGGTAGAAACACACAAATGCATGCTGCAATTTCTCCTTAGCCAATACTAATTTTTGGTCTCATCTAACTCAGTCCCGGTCTGTCTTATCTTGAAATCAGAACACTGCGTTTGCTTGTCCGAACTTGCTTTTTTGTGTCAACCTCAATTCTTCCTTTGTGAACATTGTGACTTATTACTTTTACTTTACCTTATTACTGTTAATTTTCCTTGCTCGCTTTATTATTTTTGACTTCTTTTCTTTTTCTACTCGTTGTTTATTACGAACTTTGTCAATTCTTTTTCTTTGGCAGTACTGCCATTTATATTTTAACTATGACCACTTACTCTACAACTGTTTCTTTGTACTTTGATTAACTTTGACAATGTATCTTTTGATAATCCAATGCGCGTGCGTATTTCGATGTCGTATTTTCAAAAGCAAGAAAAATATGTAGAATTTTCCAGATAAATTAAAGAAATTGTGAAAAGCCTTGCAATGTATATTCACATATCCGAATAGAGAGGGAACAGGACACCTCAACACCGCCAACTCAAAACCGTCGACTGAGCGCCGGCACAACTCAGGACCGAGACAACTCAGCACCAGAAAAAATAACTTACTTACGAATAAAAGTAATTTATTAACGATTAAAAACTTAATTAGTGAATATATTTCTTCAAACAAGTCATTTGAAAAGGCTCTATTTAAAGTATGAACTAGTTTTTTGATTTAATTATTTTTTAATAATAAGCTCAAAATAATGTATTTTTTAATAAATTAAATACATATAAAAATAATTCAATAACACACACTTGTATTGTAATTTATTTTTAATAAAGTAATTTTTTTATAAAAATATTTTAAATTTCGATTTAATTTAACTAAAATCAATCGAATTTCTAAAATATTTTTAAAAAATTTAAATAATTAAAAATAAATTACATTACGATTTACTTTATTAAAAATAATTAAAAACCGCATTAAGATAAATAACGAGAACACTTTTCTAAAATAATAATTTGGTTCAGAATAATTATTACCTTCAGCTTAACACATTGATTTTCAAAGCATAGGTTAGATGTGGCACTCAGTGAGGATCGAACTCACTATTCAGTCGTAATTTACTTAGCGAGAAAAGTTTGCTAACCATTACACAGCCTTGAGGTGCCCTAACGTCAGCTTAATCAGACACAGTAAATGCTTAGAAAACACCCACCTGAAAAATAAAAATGAAAAATAAAATATAATTTGATTGGGTAGGAACAACCAGAAACTATGCAAAAGAGTGATGCTTTGCCAAACCAACGACAATGTTATTGAAGGTATAAAGGTAGTAATAAGCAAACGACATAAAGAAAAATATGAACCATCTTTAAAGGAAATTAGCTATTTGACTACGCACCAATTTGGCATCGAGGTATCGCGCCATACAATCGAGCCAGAAAACTCGAATCTAATAAGAGTTGCAGAAGTCGAAGATGGTAATAATAGGCATAAAGTCTATAACAAGTCTATAATCAAAGGTTTGTAAATCGAACGTTGTTGGAAGCTGTTCAGATATTATTGTTATTTAGATAGCTTAAAGATCCTGGCATTTGCTTCTGTCCGGTCGTAGTCTTTTTTTCTTCCTGATGTTTTAAGATTGATTATATTTATTTTCTTTATTTTTTTTTATAATGTTCCTTTCTCTCAGTCGCTCATTCGCTCTTTCTGCTTTTCTATTTCTTCTTCATTTTTATCCTTTTATGTTTCTTTTATTTTCTAATGTTTCTTTGTCTTCTCAATTTTTCTGATCTATGGATTTCTTTCCTTTATTATCCAGTTTGATTTTGCCTTTCGTTTTTGTTGTTTTTGTCAAAATTACCTGCGTTTTATTACAATCGCTTTTTCTTATTCTTTTTTTCCCATTTATTTTATGCCTGTTAGCGATTACTCTAATTATCCACATTTTTTTCATACTCCTTATTTTACTACATCGTTCATTTCCCCTTAAATTTTAGCTTCATTAATCTCTCTCTCTCTCTCTGTGTCCATTATTTCGGTCTTTCTCTTTTTCCTTCCATTTTTCTTTCTTTCCTTCATGCTGTTTCCTTCCTTTCTTTATTCTTTCTTTCTTTCATTTTTGTCTTCTTTTTTATTTTTTCTCAAATCCTTTCTCTTTATCTATTCTTTAATTTAGTCTCTCTCTCCTTTCTCTATATTTTTCTCTTTCTCTTTTCTTCTCTATATATTTCCTTATTTCTAACTCTTTATCACACACTTTGTCTTTTCTTTCATCCCTTTCTTTGCTTCTTTCATTCTTTCACGTTCCTCTCTTATTTTTTTCTATATCTTTCTGCTTGTTTCTTTTTTTCACTGGCTATTTGTGTCTTTCTGTCTTTTTTTTCTCTTGCTCTCTTTCGTACTTTTTTCACCTTCTCTCTCCTTCGCTTTCTGTCTCTCTCTAAATCTACTTATCTCTATCCATCAATCTCTCTCTCTCTCAATCTATTCATCTATGTAACTGACGCTATCTCTTTTTCTTTCTTTCATTTATCATAATTACTTTCACCCCCCCTCTATTCATTTACTTTACATCAATCAATCTTCTTTTTTTTTTCCTAACCAACAAGAGCCCTAAATCAGTCATATACGTCCGTCATTCCATCTTTAATCACTCTGTTAGAAGACATTATCGTGTATTATATCTGCAGAACACTTGAAACTCTCTAAGCAATTTTTAAATGCTGTTAAACTCATTCAACTTTTTATCTCTTTTACAGCCAGTTCACGAACTTGTAAAATCTGTAATAGCCTTTTGGCTTAAATCCCAACTTACTTTTTTCTTTCTTTTTTTGTCATTGTAAATCCGTCCTTCTGATGACATTGAATGATGTGGGTTCACGTCTTTTGTATAGACGGGACACTCCGCACAGCGATAGACGAAGAAACGATGTGTCTATTTCGGGATATTAACGCTAGAGAAGAAGACGCAAAACGATATTATCTTACACTTACCAACCAGAGAGAAAAATGTCTGTGGGAATATGTATTGTTCATCTTCGACCGCAGTACTTGTTCTTATTTAATAAGATTAGCTTAGTTTGGCACAAGGCCAGCTGTATGGGATACCTAATGAAAACTCAATACGCGTTACTAATGGTCAGCGAAATTAAATCCTTAAACGTTAACATCCTTTCAAACGCCCAAAACACATTTTCCTGCTGAGATCATTTTTTTTTATCTTCAAACAAATTGATTATGGTGTTCTTCTTCTGTGTACCGTGTCCATTGATGACGTAGGTAATCATTTCTCTCTAAAAATCCCTAACGCTTCTAGATCTCAGTAAATATTTTATAAAGATTGACTTTTTGCCATTCCTTTCTTTCCCATTCAGCTATCCATTCAGCCATCAGCTGGTCAGGTAGATAACCAAGTCCTCCATACTCCCTTTTGCCTTCGATATGACCTGTGAGTTGTCAACTTCTCCACCCTTCTCAATATGTGTCCAAGAATATCTGATACTGGGTATAAGGATCCTCTTTCTTTCTATTCTCATATGACTTCTGTATTGAATGCGTGCATCCTTCGTTAGAATGACATTCTCTCTGGCCTCCTGTTTTAACTCCATCTGTAAAAATGACCAGTATTCACTGCGATGTAAGAGGATTGATCGCATATATCAACTGAGCACTCTAACGATTTTTGACCTTGTGACAGACGAATCAAAGCTTAGTAAGTATCTATATACACGCATAAAACACATAGACACACAGTGATAAATAAATAGATTTAGAATTTCTAAGATGAAATGTTTTAAAATGAAATGTTCTTACAGAGTAGTTTTTTTTTCAAGACAGTCGGCTACTGTATCATACCAGCATTTTTATGCTTGAATTACTAAGAGAAAATATTCTGAGATGAAATTTGCTAAGATGAAGTTTCTAAGATGAAATGTTCTTACACAGAATTCTTTTTTTCAGAACAGCCGGTTACTGTATAAAACCATCATTTTTTTGGTTGAATTTCTAAGATGAAATATTACTTATTGACCAGTTCGGAAATTTTGGTCAACCGGACTCTCCAGCCTTCTTCAGTAATATTCGGCAATAATCAAAGAGAATATTGCACAGAAACCTTTATTTGATCCACAGGAATATATTCTAAGTATGATAATTACCAGATATGCTCTGGTACTCCTGATATATATTTAGACTGGGATAGATAGACACACACGCACAGATTATATATATATATATATATATATATATTAGTGATATTTTAAAAATGTGGTACCAAATTTTAAAGAAAATGTGGTACCAATTTTTAGACCAGAGAGGAATTTCCCTTTCCAGCTTTGGATACGATAAACAAGGAATTGGTTCATTTTGAAAATTTGGGAGTGATCTCCAAAGTAGATTATAGCGATCACCCCCACCCTCGACCGTCTATGTGAAAAAGAAAAAATGGCAAAAGCGGTGTATGTACTGATTTCTTCACAGGGATGAATGTTTTCCTAGAAATTTACAATTACCCTCGGTCAATCCCAGAAGAAAGTTTCGCAAAGTTAAATGTCTAAAAGTACTTTACAAGGTTGGACTTGTCGGGCGCATATTTACAAATCTAGGTTGACGAAGAATGTTCAAATCTTTTAACAATCAATACCTAGAAGGGATTTTACAAGTTTACCAAATTACTTTTCGGAATTAAGGTAGCATCTGGAATTTTCCATCAAGTAATGGATGATCTAAGCTTCAGAATCGCTTACTTAGATGACATTTCAATAAAAAGTGAAAATCGAGAGCAGTATATTCAGTACGTAAATGAGGTATTCAGAAAGATAATCGAATACTGGTTTAAATTGAGTGATTAGAAATGCGAATTTTTCATGACGAAAATTAAATATTTGGGACAAATCAGAGACGAAAACGGTAAGAAACCAAACCCAACAAAAGTTAAGTGCGATTAAAAATATGGCTTCCCCAACAAATATGTCATCTTTACAAGTATTTTCAGTTTCGCAAATTATTATAATGCTTTTATTCCGAACACCATAAAATAATTTGCTAAAAAAACAAAACAAACTGGAATTGGATTGTCGAATGTCAAAAACATTCGAAAAAATTAAAAAGAACATTGGACTTGTTTCTCTCGCATTTTGATCCAAAATTAAAAATAATCGTAGCGATCGACGTTAGTAACTACGATATCGGTGCCATAATTTTGCATAGGCATAAAGATGATTCTGTAAAAACGATAGCACATGAGTCAAGAACACTTTTATCAGCTTTAAAAAATTATATCCAGAGAAAGAGGCGTTGGCAACAATTTTTGCTGTGAAAAAATTTCACAAATTCATTCACCGTTCATAGTTATGTATTTTCGGGTCGAAAAAGGGTATCCTGACACATACAGGTAATCTACTACTACAGTGATGGGGGACAATTCTGATAAATTACAATTTTAAAATGGAATTTCTGCTATCAGAAAAGCTAAATCACGCAAATGGTTTGTCGGGATTCATGCTTAAATTATGTGAACCTTTAAAAGATACGGCAATTGCAGTGCTAAGTGCTGAGAATGAGATTAAGAACGTTCTTTGCAATACCGCTAGTAGATGACGCCAAAATAAAAGTGGATACTTTTATTAGAGAAAAAAGAAGCAAGTAAAGTAGAAATTGAAAGAAGAAAAATAAAATTAAATTGAAAACTGACAGTGACAATATTTTCTCAATCTATGTTGAGATCTTAATGTATGGTGAAAGAGTGGTAATGTCCGCATCTCTTCAGAAAATGATGTTGAAAGAATTTCATACAGGATATCCAGTAATCTCTAGAATGAAATCCGTCATGCGCAGCTATGTCTGCTAGCCCAATATGGACAAAAACATATAGAGATTGGTAAAAGCGTGCAGAGGTTGTGTCATGGCAGCAAAATCACCACCAGTTAAATTCCAACCTTGGCCCAAAACAGACACACCGTGGTCGAGATTACACATCGATTTGGCGGAATCGATAAATGGTGTCTACTACTTAATCGTTGTCGACAGTTTTCCCAAATGCCCAGAAGTTTTAAAATGCAACTTCAACAATTACAATAAATGACTTGCATAAATTATTTACGAAATACGGTATCCCGGATATCACTGTTTCAGATGTCACGCAATTCACTGCTAAAGAGTTTCAAAGTTTTTATGGGTAATAATCTTTCAATATCAGAGATAGCGCGTATGTAAATATAAATGTGGACAATGATATCAACACAAATAGATGACAGTCTGTTTCAAGTTTTAAATATTGTGTTGTAGCATGAATTGAAACTCGACTCTCTGATCAACAATTCCGAGCCATTATGCATTACACTCCCACACATCCAAGCTTAAAGCACCTGGTATTCCCAAACAGTTACCCAACTAGGGTAATGACGTTGCTTAACTTGTAAGAGAATCGATGCCTCAACGTGATGTGAGCGTAAGCAGATAGATAAACAGACAAATATATAGATAGAAAGACATACAAAAAGATATAAACAAACTGAGATTGACAAATAAACAGATATGAACAGACTGGAATAGATAGATAGATAGATAGATAGATAGATAGATAGATAGATAGCTTCAGCATTATTACTCTAGGGAATAGTAACAAACAAAGCTTATCTTTGTAAACATATCTTTCTGTCTATCCTTTATATATGTTTTCAGCCTTTTTTTGTTTTATAGCGTTAATCTACATTTGATTTATTGGCTCAATATATTCCACATCTATATTAGTTTTCTTATTTTCTTTCCTATTAATCTCACTTTATACACGCGCCAAATTCGTAAAGCACGGTAGAAGAAACAGATAAGTTTCATACCAAACGAGATAACACGCCAAAGGCCATTGCGAATCGCAAGTAATTATGATAATCATGCATTAAAAATAAAAGTCAAAAACGAACGAAGAAATGCAAGTACGAAATTGAATCACGCAGTAAACGCGAAGAAAAATGGGTCAATTCTTGTACAGCAAACAACCAAGAACAAGCACCTGGTTTCACGAACACCTAAAATTCTTGCAGACATGGAAAAACGCCACAGGAGATGCAAGAACAGACTACCAAACAATTAATAAAAGAATCAGAAATATAGATCTACACACAAAAACGTATTCAAGCACTGACTGGGGGAATGACCACCTTCCAGTCTTCTGTAAACACTGATTAAAACTACAAAAATGAACGAAATCCATAGAAATGCCTAAACTACAATAAACTTCAAGACGACACATTTTGCAAATAGACGTATTCTAAGAGCAAACATAAGGTCTTAAAAATAGAACACCCTAAGGGAAACTCTAATGACATTGACCAACGAGGTCATGAGGAATAAAATGAAACTGGGAAAAAGAAGTGGAGGGGTAGGTGAAATTATCGACTTGATGAAAAAGAGACGACATACAATATCAAGGAATGGCAAAATGTATAAGATATTAAGTAAAAACATTAAAAAGAAATGCAAGCAGGCAAACTAACAGGATAGAAAACATGCCTCTTGACAAAATGAATAGATTCTAAAAGGGAATCGCCCATAAAAGAAAAATGAAAGATATTTCAAAGAATGAACAAATACAACGTTGAATTTTACCGCAACTATAGAGAAGGGAAAACAGTAATACATAAAAATATAGAAATATATATTCTAAGATGAACAGAAGTAAAGCAGCAGGACGAGATGGGATAAAGATGTTGTTAGCCTTGGATTAATAAGATTACTGATATAATAAGCGAAATATATGACAGTGGCGAAATATAGGAAGACATCAGTAGATCTATCGGTATTGTGATGTCTAAGAAGTGAGGAGGAATTGCAAATTCTATCAGACAATCAGCTTAATGAAGTGTATAATTAAACGCATCATTAAGATCCTAATGAATTGAGATTGTAGAATTAGACCTGAAACATTTCAAAGTAGAAATTTTCCAATTTACCTTATATATCTGCCATTCCGTCGGATTTAGAACCAAATGAACTCTTTTTTTCTCACTCTCTTTCACTCTCTCTCTCTCTCTCTTTCTCTCTATCACACACACACACACACACACACACACACACACACACACACACACACACACACACACACACAACCATGCAAAGAGAAATAGGTGTGTAACTCTGTGTGTTTAGGTAATACAAATTTATTTAAAGATGTTTCATTAAATTCAACAGAGAAGGTCAGTCTGTTAAATTTTTATAGTATTTTGACAAGACTTTGAACTGTTTATCTATAATTTGGATCCATACAACTTATGTCGAATGGAAAAATGCAATAAAAACGACGTTGACGTTTGAATTAATCAGATAGATAGGCAGACATACGGAGGTATATATATATATATATATATATATATATATATATATATATATATATATATATATATATATATATGTGTGTGTGTGTGTGTGTTTTTATATATATATATATATATATATATTGCTCTCCGAGCCGCTGGCGTATTTCGCATACAAAACGTTAAAATTTCCTTGTCTCTCTGCCGTGAGATAATAGCCTAGGGGTAGAATCTCTGACAGAGAGAGAGAGAGAGAGAGAGAGAGAGGAGAGAGAGAGAGAGAATGTTCTGCACTCGTTGGAGGACCAATAATCTACACTGAGGAAGGGGGAGCAATAATCTGTACAGGATTCAAGGAGTAATATTCTACATCCAACGGTAGTGAATTTTAAGAATTTTACCCAATTCTCTCGCTAGAAAATTATTTTTCCAAAATATATTACGGTAACATCTTTAGAACTCTATATTTAATGTGAAAGCAAGAAAAATGCAAGGCCGAAGAAACAAATACAATTCCTTAAAAGAAAAGAAAACTGAGTAAACCAAAGAATGTTAAGATGCCACTTCACAACCAAATAGTATTGTCGGTAGTGAGTAAACGAAATCAATAAAATTAAAAGAATGATAAAAAGTCAAATAAATCAATCACAAGAATATAATTTCATGGCAACCGATCAGTCATTAGTTATAATTGATAGGAACACAACATTTTTTTTTTACTGGTAATATAAACCGGGATTAAACATTTGCATTTGTTTTACGAATTAAAAACATTTGCAACGAACGAATTTGTGATTGATGGAATACAAGAATACGTCAATTTACCCGACAGGAAGTTAGGCAATTATTTAATGTTTATCGGACTTTCTAATAATTAGTGTTATTGCTATAATACATTGATTTTTACAGAGCAGGTTTTTTACAAAACGGTCGGCTACTGTATAATACCAGCATTTTTCTGCTTGAATTACTAAGAGGAAATGTTGTTACTATTGCATATTGATCAGTTCGGAACGGCTTTCTCTATTTCTTCTTGCTGATATAATATTTCGGTTGCTGGACTCTCCAGCCTTCTTCACTGGATGTCTCATTCGGCAATATTGAACAGAAGCCCTTAGTTGATCTACGGAAAGATATTCTATGTATGGTAACTGCTACGTAGGGTCTGGTACTCCTGTGTATATTTAACCTGGGACAGAGCGATATAGATAGATAAATAGATAGATAGATCTGTCTTTGCGTGAATGATTGGGATGAAAGTTGTTATGCACTGTACAAACATTCGTAAATAAATTAATGAATTTAAAAATACATCAAATTATTTTTTGTCTGGCACAAGGTCACAAATATCTCATCTGATTTCCTAATCGGTCGTCTGATGAACGAATTCTAATCAGTTTTAACGTTATTTAGATTCGCCCTTTTTTTCTATTTCATTTTTGAATTAATGAATCATTAGCGGGAACACATTTCTCTCTGCATTTCATTGATATCCTCATTGCTTACATTAATAAAACACGATTGCAAACGATGACATGCAATCTACAACGATTTAACCTTATCCACTGGTCCGCATTAGGCAGTTTCGGGTATCCGCGGTTAACTCCAGATGTAAACAATTCAAAAGTTTTTCTTAATAATAAACCTAGAGCACAAGTGTAGTAATACTGGCTGTGGAATTACCCCACTTGTTTGTCTAATAAATTCTGCTAACAATTAGTAGACGCCGTTGATAAATATAGTATATAAAGAAAAAAGGGTAACATATCATTCTCTTTTATTCAAAGGTTGCCTTGGGGATAATACGTGCCTCGTTTTTTCTCCGAGGAACACTTTACTCCCCCAGTGTACGACATGAAACTTCAATAAAACAACGGAGAAATACATCATACAAATGTCATAATCATACCCCCCTTTATACACAGATGCGTGTGAACTCTACCAAAGAGACAGATAAAAACCTCTTCTCAAGTGTACGTTTATCAAATCTTTCATAAGAACTTTACAAATACGTACGCGTAAATAAAGACATAATTACACACACACTGGCGTGCACACACACATACATGGAGAATCTGATACTCACGAGTCGAATAGAGAGAAAGAGAGACAAGGGAAAACAACGCGTAATATACTTAGCGAGCTTAAGCAAGTGGATGACAGAACGTGATCTGGGGGAGGAAGCAGAGGGAAGGAAATTGTTGAGAGTTGCAAGAGATAGAAGGAGGTGGAGAGCCATGATCGCCTACATCCTGAAAGGACATGGCACATAAAAAGAAAGAATCTTTGGACCACCCGCTGAGGAAAACGAAAAATTTTTAACCAAAATTTCGAACGTGCTACAAAGGACTAAAAAATTAATAAAATAATCAAAAAATACTTTGCTCTTTCCTCTTACTAATAAGATAACGATAAAATTTTGTTTTTATTACGTTTGGGACCTTTTCAATATCTATCTCTGGGATGTAGTATTGCAATTATTTACATTATTTACATTGTTTGAACTGTTGTCCCCATTTTCAGCCGTTGTACATCCTGGCATTCTTATTTCGTAGATTGTTTAGTTCCACGTATTACGCCTAAATCAGGGAGGCCTTACTTGGAAGAGGTGTCTGCGAAGTCTTGAGCCACTTTTGAAGGTTGCCCTCATGTTATATCTTTTGTATTTATTCCAATAATCCCTTCACATAGGGTAGGCTGTTTTCTGAGTGTTGTTATCCACTTGCAACCTTCTATCTCCGTATGTCGGAGCTGCTGTCATGTACACAGGGTAGTTGTTACATTGTAGGGTACCGCTATACTGACCCGCTGGGCGAAATAGAGGGTTCAGTTCGAAATTCCAATCAATTGAAGATGGACGGAGCATAAAACGGCCGAAACATCGTGAATATGACAACAAAGATAAGGACAACAGTCCGAACAATGTAAATAATATAAATAATGTAAATAATAATACGCTAGGCCACAAAAATCTTCTAAGCCGGCCAAGTATAAAAATGAATACAATATGGGAACCAATAATACGGAGTGTTAGAGAAAAGCAATGATAACAATAAAATTTGCAATATGAATTCTGGTAAATAATGTAAACTGATACATTAGGTTTATATGTCTCTAAAGTTCATACACTGATGTACTCAACATATGGCACAGTGGATAAAATCGTTGGCTGAATCCAGTGACGACTTGTGTTCAATACCTGGCTACAGCTGAGGTGAACAAAAAATTGGAGAGTTGAGTTAATAACTGATACACTCAGAAGAGTCATGGCACGTGGATATAGAATAATCTACCCCGGGAGACGAAATAAACTGATACTGAGACATCCGGGAGCATGGCATGTGGAACTGAGCATGGCATGTGGAACTAGAACAACCTCCCCATCTGGAAAAATTCCAGGCCAAAGACGTATATTTTGTAAAAAAAAGTGCTCAATAGACCGTTCAGAATAGAACGTGTAGAGTAGGTTAATAATATAAAAAGAATAAAATATTTACCGTATTCACTACCCGAGTTTCAACCACAAGGTATCATCAGGTGGTGAAGTAAATTACATTATGCAACGCCCCGCAACTTGTATTTAACCAGATATTGCTACGGGAAGATTCACTGAAGCGGAGTGGGGTATGGCAAAATAGAGAAAAAAAATCACTTCTCTCTTTCTTTCTCTCACCCCTCCTTTCTCTTTCTCTTACTTTTTCTTCCTTTCACTCCCCTTTGCTAATTTTCACCCGGCTACGTAAAGGCCTAAAATGTATTTGATTCAATAATCGTCCGGACAAGTAACAACGACCAAACCCCCACCTCCCGGCACAATCTATAATTACCTCCACCAGCTCTGCCAAATCTGATCCTTCCAAACATACTCCACCTCACGTTTGGGCCTCTAATATTTATTTCCTTCAACTCCCATATATGGCTGGAGAGTTTAGTGCAATGCCTATGGTTCTGTAGTTTAAGATCTGTGGTTATACCATCGTTTTTTAAGGTACCTTCAGTGCATCCTATAATACAATGAACTGAGTGTACCTTCAAAAAAGAAACAGTATAAACTTCTGGAATATATAATGAGGAGAGAGGGCTTGGGGAAACTAACACTCTTAGGATATGCTGAATGCAGGAGAGATAAGCGAGTAACCTACTCAACAAATTTGTTCGAGTGGATGCCAGACCAGAAAAAACAGAAAGTTTTGGAGGACTATGATCGTTTCATACTACATCCCCAGAATGTCCACCAATAGATCCCGCTTTCCCTCCTGAGGACAATGTATTGATGATGAAAGGAGCTATGCTGATGACATAGGTATACATAGTTGGGATAAGAATGATCGTGAACAGAAAATCAACATCTGCTCACAGGTATTTCAAGAAATAGGACTGATTTTCAAAACAGTAACTATGATCAAGAATTGAAATGAAAGCAGTAATGGCACATACATAATCATTTCATATATTTCAGCCTATGGATCACTTATAATAAATTGAGTATGGGAGGGAAGGAAATTGAACCTAGAATAGGTTGTGCCAGAGTTTCGTCCAACACCGCAAATTGCTACGAAAACAAAACATCAACCTGAAAACTCGAGTCATGTTCTTAAATAGCCTTGTCATATTGAAACTTTCATATAGGTGCCATGCATGCCACAAAATACACTCAGAAATATTGAAACTGTCAGGTGAATACAACCGCTTCCTAAGATCAATGGTGAAAAGACTTTGAACTCGTAATCACTTATCGTCTTGACATCTTTAAACATTTTGGACTGGCGCTATAGAATCAAATAACTGTACTAAATAACAGAAACCCTATCTCTTGAGGACTACCAACAGCAGCAACACGAAGAATAAATAATGGCATAATCAAAATGTAAAGATACCACACCATTTCAACTAGTAGGCTCGGAAGGGAAACCTCAACAATATTGGAAACAGCGATAAAAGCTAATGGATAAAGGAAAATAAATTCACAGAAAGTGTTTTTAAGAGAAAGATTTTATAAATTTCAAACGAAAGCAATATTGGCTGCTCGGTCAATTAGTGCCAAATGTTTTCTTGTAGGGAAACAGCTAATGTTACCATCACCATTACTGATGGTCCCCCATCTCCAGAGGGGACACTGCACATAAAACTAGTTGTGACCGTCATACGGACTAAAAGGTAAGCTTACTAAAGAACTTATAGGTATTTAGTAAGCTGTAGTTACTCCGGCACACGTCTTATACAGTTGTAGGTATAAATAGTGTTCTTAAGTGGTTAACACTTTAAATAATGAACAGTTTCGATATTGCTTAACTTCGATGAAAAGACGATTTTTTCAATACGGTTTAATTGTTTTCCTGGCCTTAACACTTTCAGAAATTAAAAAAAAAACACTTTTGCACAGACAATGCAGACGAACGAGACAACTTTACAGAACTTTACGCGAGAGAAACGTTATTCTGATTAATGAGTGTAGCCATCTGGAAGAAATTGATGATAAATACGGACTGGGGATGCCAAGATCTTTGGAATTGGTCATTAACACGCCCTGCTATTGACAGCCGATCGATCACCAAGCCGTGACAAATCATCTGGGACAGTAAAATGTTTATAATTTGGCAGGGAGATACACGGTTAATTCTACAATGCCCATCGCTTTGTCAATGTTAAATGTGTCCCTGGACGTTCATTACACATTGATCGGCTTAAGATCGGCTTATAGCAGACAAAGAAAATGAAGAAACTCGAAAATGAAATAAAGACTTGTGTGTTAATAGCCTGTTTGACTAAGCTAGTAACACTGTGGGCAATTGTCCAGAATATTACATCAACGAAAGAGTTTTCAAACTTTAAACTAATTCGGTTTTTCTTTCGAAGTGAATACTCAGGAATATTTAACAGTAATAATTATAATATATATTATATATTAGATGTAATACATATTATATTTTCTGCCGGTGCAATACAAAAGAAACGACATCATTTAAAAAAAGATCAGTTGGTGAATTATATACCAACTAAAAACAGACAAAAAAGTATCAACTAAAACAGAAAAATTAGACATCAATACTTATTGAATGATATATATATATATATATATATATATATATATATATATATATATATATATTATAAGAGATTATAATAAAAACATTTTAAATCGCTAATTTATAATAAAATATAATAATAATAATATATTGCTCTACTTTGTATTGAGCACTTTTTTTAAAGCAATTTTTTCTCCATTTGTTCTTTCTCTCATTTGGATATATATATATATATATATTATGGTATAAAAAGCAAGAAATTTTATATTATAGGCCATGATAGATTTAAAATAAGAACAAAAACACACACCAGTCGACCGGTTTCGTCCCCTCTCATCAGAACTGTTAACGGGGAACACAAATTATGAAGAGAAAAAAAAACGAAAGTCTGTCATGGATGACATGATGAATGGACAGGGAGAAAAAAATAATTATAAAAATTAGGCCAACAAATATGCTAGAAGCGCAGCTCAGCAAGTCCAAGCAAACAATCTCTTTGTTTACAAAGAGCAGGTCGCCTGGACCTGATGTACAGCGTCTCCAACACCTTAAGATGGAATAATGAGTGTGCTCTGGCCAAAATGGAAAACCAGTTCACACTGAAATCCTTCGCACAAGTGGAATTCTTTATAAAGTGATCCGCAATCGAAGACCCATACGTGTTACGAATGGTATCGCCCAACGAAAAATCTTTATTCAGTATTATAGCAGGTACGTGTTGTTTAATTCTAACGACCCCATCATGAGCTTCGGACACTTTCAATCCTGATATGCTACATTTTCTTCGAAAATTGGGAAAAAAACAATTGAAAATTAAACAGAAAGTGCTTTTTTCAATCCGAATTTCTTGGATAAGGAGTTTTCATTTTTTACATGCTGACTATTCTACTCATCTTTGCTTTTGTTATCACAACGTTTCTGCCATTTTGTCGTCTGGCCTTCATCAGGTCTGTCAATCAGAGTAACATTCATGGAATTTCGAAATGACGCCTTCTTTTAATCAAACGGTGTAAATTGTTCTGGTTCCGCTGATCATAGCTAAGGATACCAAGTCTAGTTCTTATTTTAGTACTGCTCAGTTATTGCTCGACCCGTTAAAATAAATAAACAAGACTTACTAGATATTTAACGCCACACCTACACTCTCACCTTTCTTATTTTCAAAAAAAAAAAAATTAAAATAAAAAAACAGTAATAACCGTTAACACAGCTTTTGAACTAGAGAAACGAAATCCGTGTTTTTTATCTGAAAGAAAGCCGGATAATGTGAGATGCTTAACCAATCCAGTGTTGATTTGAGATTCTTGTACTTTTGCTGAAAGGAGGTAAAAGACTAATAGGACAATAATTCGAGGTATCAGAAGGTTCACTAGAGTTCTTAAAGACAGGAACTATATAAGAGGATTTCCAACAAATTGGAAAGCAAGAAGTAGCAAGGAATTCGAGTTTGGAGAGAACAGGAATCTGTTCCAGAACACATTTCCTTAGGACTATTGCAGGGAGAGCGTCAACTCCGCATGACTTATGATGATCTAGTTTTGAGATGATAACAGAAAACATGGGCAGAGTTATATGCATATCACTCAATAGAGATTCCGTTAATTTATCGAAAGTGAAGTTGGGAGAGAATTTACGAGCAAAGTATTCTGTTTTATTAGCAGTTGATGACAATAATTCAGAATTATTGAAGAGAGTAGGGATTGGAAATTTACTCTTACATATCCACCAGTAATCTCGAGAACTAAACTATACAGTGTTTCATTCTATAAGCGAAAAGCGACTTAGTTACGTTAAGGACAAACTTACACGCATTATGAACTTATACAAAGTTCTGTTAACATCCGAACTGTTACGTTGGTATAGCCGGGAAAAGTGATTCCTGTGGGCTATAGCGGCTGAACAGGCAGGAGTGAAGCAATGAGGAGATTGCGGTTTCACTTGGTATTTCGTTCTAGCACGAAGGTTTCGATGGAGAGTTTCACCCACGAAAAAATCTCGGTGACATAATTTTCAACGGGAAAATAAAAACATTCACTCCGAGGAACATTGCATAGAAAAATCACGAAATGAGTCCCAATCAGGACATTAGTAATTTTTTTAAAAAGATGTCCTGTAAGTAGGCGAGCGGAAAAAAGGCATGGTTAGTTGCCATGAGGAAGCTCAATCGAACAAACTTGTCAGTTTATTTCGAATAATGAATTCCATATTCGAATCGAAACTGTAGATAAACTATATGATGTACATATTTATTTTGTTGTCTTCTTTAAGTACTTTCACCTGAAATATTTAATATATGTACATTTTTTTTTTTAAATTTAAAGCAAAGACGCAAACGTCTTGGCACTCAGGTTTTAATCATTACACATGACACCATACACTGTTGTATTCTTTGAGCTTTCTAAAAAATATCTTTTGATTGATTGATTTGTAAAAGCAAACACTGTTGACTATCGAAATTTGCATCGAGCCGAAATCCTTAATACTGAACGAAATTTTGTTGAATTGTTGACTCAGCCAAGAAAACATTCACATTGTTTAGTCATTTAGTCCGATTTTTCAGCACCGATCCATCGTCATAAAATAGGGGAAAAGTTCATATTATTTATCATATAAAAACTTCAAAGAAGCAGCATAAACAAAAAATAATCATCGTTATCATCAGTCCCATGACCGGTTGTGGTCGCAGGGAACAGCGCATCAAACCACCTAACTGCTTCCCTCCACATATTTGGGTTGGAAGCCAGAGAGGCATTCATTCATACGTAGCGTATTGGAGTCATGTTGAAGGTAACCCTTCTCCATGTCAAAGCACAGCCGACATCCTACAAGGCTCTCAATGGCCACATACACGTCACCATTGATTCCATTGAAAGATCCCTCGGCTCTGGCCCTTTGAATTCTGTCTAGGAATCTCCCCAACCAACGATGTCGTGTCATCACCGTATTGACTGCATGCAGTGCTATGGAACCCAAACAACCCCATTGTGCTAGATGACCGCAGGCCCAACAACAGGGTACATCCATTCTTTGACAGTTCCTGTTAATAATCTTGTTTAGCCATCCTTTTCATCAAACTGTGGGGAACCTTTTTAGTCACCGATAACCCTTCCATACGGTAGGTGGTACTGTGTTACATGATTCCAGTATGTTTTGTTTGAGATACTACTGAGTTGTTACACACTCGTCTCACTAGAAAAGCCTGTTGAGGAAACCGGTTTAATCGGCGATGGTCCGAACCTACGACAGGTAGTAGCTGTTTATATGTTACCAACAGCACTTGTATAAGGGTCTTCTTAAAAGGATAGCTCATTGCAGACAGCAAAATAAAAATGTTTTTATAAGTCAGTGTATTTCATTGAAAATGACTTTTCTCTGGGGATTTCAGGCCTCATACATTCAGTGTTGTTTCCATGGATCATTTCTGTAACTTAATATGTAAACGCCTTTAATATCTTTACTTGAGTTTGAAGAAGTTTTTTTTTTCCAGAAGATAACGAAGCCGATTAGGAACTCATACAAGTTTTAATGCTATTAGCCGTTTTCAATGTAATGTTTGGATAAGGCGAATCATTGACGTAGTTATCCAACAATACGCTGACGCACAATATTAGTTAAACATTTTGTTATGTATTACAAAGAACTATGTTAGATATATGTCTTTAATGCATTTTTTTGGTTTTGGTTTTACAGCCTGAAGTGTATGCAATTCTTGTCAGCTATTACAAGTGAATTTTAAAAATAATACATCCTGCTACTAAGAAAGTTTGTCGTGTTAGATAATTTTTCTCACCTTGCATATTTGTAAGTCAGCTGTTTGATTGTGTATTGAATATTGGTTGCCAAATCTGGTCTAGTGCTGTTCCTATATATCTTGAGTTTCTTGACAAAATACTAAGAAGAATTTGCAATGTTATCGGACATGAGTTGACATCTCGGCTTCAATCACCTTTCCACTACCGTAACGTAGCTTCTTTGTAACATTTTTGAAAATATTGTCCTGGTATCTGGACTAGAATGGAAGCTAGGTCTCATCACTTTGCCGTTGAAATCTCGTTCTATTCTAATAGTTTCTTTTCTCGCCTATGGAGCCCTTTTCCAGCTTTTTGCTTTTCCAGCTTTTTGCTTTTCCAGTCAAGTACAATTTAAATGCAACACCAATCGTTAGCTTCTGTCTCCGTTGAATGCTGTTCTTTTTTTTTGTCTTTTCTCTTCAGTAACTTTTTCTTAGTTTCATTCACTCTATTGTCTTTCATCCTCAGTGACACTTTGCGTCTGAATGGCTTTCTCACCTTAATTAGGGGTGAAATAATTCAAACGAAAATAAGTTGGTACCTGTAGAATTATAGTGTTATATCACCCAAAGAGATGACTTAGGACCAGAACAGGGTCTGATCTGGAAATTAACTCAACGAAAACGAGGAAATGACCTGAAAATGACATAAGAAAGAACCTGGAGAAGATCTGGATGTCATTCGAAAATACATGGTTGGTGCGTGCTATGACATAAATACTGGTCAGTGGAGGAAATGAGTTGGGACAAAGATTCGATCGCCTATTATGGAAACGAAAAGGACATCATCATCATCATCATCATTATTCGAGCGTAGTCGGGATCATCGAGCCAATGCGAACGATCCTTTTTTTAGCTGTCTATGATGACAGGTCGACATACAGTTTTGAATTCAGAGTTACTTTCTCCTAGACCGATTGCCACCAAAAGCTATAGGACTTAGTCTGTCTGCTATTTCCGCGTAAAAGGACATACCTAACATCAGAAAGAAACAGTTAAAACTCCAGGGCACATAATGTGGAAAAAAATTAACACGGACATTTTAAAGGCAAGAAGGACTGAGGAAAACAGCGCATAAACCTACCTAACGAGCCTGTGTAAAATAGATGGTAGAACAGGGGGCTTAGGAGAGATAAACAGAAAGACAAAATTGACTAAGAGCTAAAAAGAACATGAAATTGTGTAGAGCTATCATCGGCCACGTCCTGAAGGGACATGGCACATAAAAGAACATGTGACAAGAGCAGAATTCTATTGTTAAGTTGTAATTGGAAGTTTCTTGGGAATTTCTCTTTGTTCAGCCAAATGCTCTGAAAGACGGGGAAATCATCGCAGATCTCCAGGGAGAAATGAAAAACCATAATAAAAAGATATTTTGTGATAATGTATTGTTCGCCACCCCTAACGCCATGAGCGGGTACCCACCCGGCTCCATTTCAACACGTAGCTTACTTATCCAATTACCAACCAAATATTGTTATGTAATTTATACATTTTTCTTTAGTGAGTAATCGAATGACAAATGAAAAAGAAAAACTCATACGTAACACGTTTCTTCTTTATCGGTGGATTTAGTCTTAACTAGAGAAGAGGGGAAAAGAAATACAACAAATGTCATTTACAATTTTACATTGAAAATGCGAAAGTAACATTTACAATAATTTCTTTTTACATTTTTGGCATCCAGTGTACGTAGAATTACAACCTAGCCGATCACATTCAGCTTAGTATGGCTTTTGCTTTGATAAAACCCACAAAAATCAAAAGATACATATAACTATTACTTTTAGATGAGTGATATCGAAAGATACGTGATATCCAACGAGAGACGGAAGACGCTGTGCAATTTAAGGAGATGAAAAGATTGATCAGTCTGTTCAAATTTCCGTGAGTTCGTTCCACACTGAGTGTCTGAAACTTATGATCTCGAGCCAAAACATGCTAAAATTAGAAACTAACCTTGGACAAAAATGTTTACCTTGTTTTGTCTATATCTGGATACCCCTCTCTTTAACCGATTGTGTTAACCTGATTGATAGCAAATGGAGTTGCGGATTTTTCATCGGCATCTCTCATGGGTTTTCAGGCCTATGGCATATCACGTTGAAACTTTCGATTCCCGTACGATCTCCGACGTTAAACAGTGTAGAACCTGATGGGTGATCGCTTGGGGATACCAGGGGCTGTAACCTGGAATGTACGGGTATTGCAATGAATGATGATTTGAAATTGTTAGTCGGAGAGCCGAGCTCCAATTCCAGTTGGGTTCGTTATATTCACTTACGCGAAATTACCCTTGGGAAAGGTATGAATCCACCTCTTCTCCCCCAGCTATGGATTAATTATTTGGTTTGTCTCACTAAATCATTATTATCTCGAAAAGAAAATTCTTACAATCTAAAAATAATTTGTGGCTTTACGGCTTATCAACCTGCAAAGGGTTGATAAGATGTAGAATACGAATCACTTAACGAAGATCGTTGTTCGAGATCAGGCAAGAACCCAAATTTAAAATGCTGATTTTCAAGGTATTTAGCCTCTTCCTACATGAACAGTTAGTTAGAGAATCAATGAAATTGGTTTACATACTTTTACATATAAGAATAAGGATATATTTCCGGAAATTTTAAAGAATTTACGGGTTAGTAACCTTTTACAGATTATTAAATACAAGAAAATAGTTATAGATTGTAAGAATTATTTTGGAGATAATAATGATTTTACTGATTCAAGTTTTACTAATTAACCCATAGCTAGAAGGGAAGAAGAGGTAGATTCATACTTTTCCCAAGGTTATTTTCGCGTACCACCTACACATACAAGCTTATACCACCTGGTATATCTAAGCTGTCACCCATCTAGGTGCTGACGAGGCTTGACGTTGCTAAACTTCGGTGATCACTACGAGAACCGGTGTTTCAACGGGAAATGGCCGTCTGGCCGTATACATAGAAAAATGGCCGTCTGGCCATATACATAGAAAAATGGCCGTCTGGCCGTATACATAGAAAAACTAAGACGATGGGATGAAAGAATTTGTTCTCTGGTCGATGGGAGAAACGTTCCTAAGGTCTGGAACGTGATCGAAAATATTATCGAATTTTTCGTCATTACCCGAAAAAACAAGCATTAAGTTGGAATGAAAGATGGAATAAAATAGTAAAGTATAGATATTGTTAAATTTCAGTCTGCATCGACAAGGTTGTTGTAAAATAACGTTTAAATCCGCTTGAAAAAAATCAGTCAACTAAATTTCCTAAGAAAAAACTAATTTATCTGCGACATGAAGAACTGGTATCACGTTTTCATGTCACCCCAAAAGCATCAAACTCAAAAGTCATTTCCTCCTCTAAAGTCTCTACGAAAGTGTTTAAATAGTGCCTATTTTCAAAACTTGGCGTGACAAACACATTTACTCATCTATCCAATGGCAAGAAGAAATGTGAACTTAGGCCTTAAGGCTTTCAGAAGTGATGGCTTTATAAACAGAATTTGCAAAGTTGATGTAGACGATACTGAAGTGAAATTAATTCCCTGCAGAGTTTATGACAGTAGAAGTCATAGAAGGAAATAAGTTCAAGCCCACACACACACACAACTGTGTATGTATGGGTGTAAATATATACATGTGTGTGTGATTGCGATAAGGACTATTACCAATATACGAAATACCTACATTTATACACACCACGACGTGGCACACACACACACACACACACACATACACACACACACACATATATATATATATATATATATATGTGAACATCGAAGTCAACTCTCAGAGGCGACAAGCTGTTTCATGTTAGATGTACGGATCAGTGGTGCTTTGTGGGTAGTGCATTCTGGCGGATACTTTGGATGGAGTAATTTGTTTATTTATTTGGGTTAATTTATTTTATTGTTTTTATTTATTTTCATTTTTTATTTCATATATTTATTTATTCTTTTCGGTTTTTGATGTTTTATTAACGTAGTAAAAAATTTTGGGGGATTTGCTTAGGTTGGTTATTTAATAGTTTGTTTTGGTCTGGGAAGACAAAGCTATTTTTCGTCCAATTTTTGGATTGATTGCAGTAGTCTGTTCTGTTATTCTGGCGGGGTCAATTTTTAATTTGTTTATTATTTTATTTATTTACTTGGATTGATTATGTTTACGTGTTTTTGCTTATTTATTTTTATTTGCTCTAACGGTTATTTTAGAAGGAGCGGTTTGTTAATTTGTTTAATTATTTGGATTAATTTATTTTACTTGTTTTTTCTTATTTATTTACTTATTTTTTATTTTGTATATTTTTATTTATTCTTCTCGGTTTTCTATTTTTAAGTAACGCAGTAATTTTTTTTACGAAACAACCCTAAAAGATAGTGGATTCCGGCAACACTCAAATACTCACCACAGAGAACAAATAAGGCCAACAGGAAGAGAAATAGCATATGGTTCAGCCCACCGTACAGTAAAAACGTAAAAACAAACGTAGGTAAAATATTCCTCCCGGAATCAAGCACTCTACACAAAATATTCAACAAAAACACTGTAAAAATCAGCTACAGAACATAGCACAAGTAATAAAAAAACACAACAGAAAAACTATCAACAAACCACCCGAACAAATTAAACCCACGTGTAACTGTAGACTAAAGAATGAATGTCCCTTAAATGGTAATTGCTTACAAAACAACGTAATATACCAAGCCACGGTAAAATCCCCAGAGAATGAAGAAAAAGTGTACATAGGAGTAACTGAAAGACCCTGGAAACAAAGGAACTATGCACAAAACATTTTTCACAACTAGTAAATACGCGAACAGCACAATGCTTTCTAAGTATATCTGGGAAATTAAAAACAAAACGCAAATCACACCAAAAATATCATGGAAAATAAGGAAAAAGATCATTAGCCTGCAACAATCCAAAACCTTCAAACTTTGCTTGGAGGAAAAAATAGCTATTATTACCTTCCCAGGCCCAAATAAATTACTAAATAAACGATCCGAGCTCATCCCAAAATGTAGACATAAACACAAATTTTTACTACGTTAATTAAAAATCGAAAACTGAAAAGAATAATTTATCACAACGTTTCGGCCGTTGTATGCTCCGGCCTTCTTCAGGTGGTTGGAATGTCGAACTGAACCCTTTATAAAGATAAAGAATTGGTCAGTATAAGTAGTACCCTACAATGTAACAACTATCCTGGGTACATAGCAGCAGTCCCCCAAAACTCGTATAGGCCGGTACAAGAGGAGGAGGACAACAACACTCAGAAAACAGTCTGCCTGCCTTATGTGAAGGGGTCATCAGAGAAAATACAAAGGATCTGCGGTCCATATAACATCAGGACAACCTTCAAAAGCTTGACGACACTTCGCAGATATCTCTCCCGAGTAAGACCCCCCACATAGAGGAAAACATGACTAAAGACTGTGTATACGCTATCCCGTGCAGCTGTGGAAAGGAATATAAAGGATAGACAGGCCGCCCCCTCAAGGTAAGGCTTCAAGAACACCAGAAAGCTGTAACACTAGGGGAGGTAGAAAAATCAGGCGTCGCTGACCACATATGGAGAGAGAAGAGAGATCACCACCCTCTGTGGGATCATGTTGAGATCATAGATAAGGAACACCATTGGAAAATTCGTAAACTTAAGGAATCAGCACATATGCTAGGCCACAGAAATCTCCTGAGCCGACCAAGCATAGAAATAAATACAATATGGGAAGCAGTAATAAGGAGTGCCAGTGAAAAGCAAGGATAACAACAAAGTTGCAATATGAGCTCTGGTAAAAATGGTTGCTGAAGACATTAGGTTTATAATACCCAAAAATTCATACCCAGATGTCCTCAAGGACACATGACACAGTGGATAAAGGCGTTGGTTAGATCCAGTGACAGGACCCAAAGAGTGTGAGTTCAATACCCAATGAACATTCCAACCACCTGAAGAAGGCCGGAGCGTACAACGGCCGAAACGTTGTGATAAATATGATGAGGACAATAGTCCGAATAACGTAAATAATGAAAAGAATAAATAAAAATAAACAAAATACTAATAAAAACAAGTAAAATAACACGAATAAATAATAAAAACCACTCTAGAATAGACGAAATAGAATAAAGAAAAATAAAAAAAATAAATACATACAAAAGCAAGTAAAAATAATCAATCCAAATAAATAAATAAATAAAGTAAATAATGAACAAATAAACAAACCAATCCCGCCAAAATAAACGTTAGAATAAACTACAACAATCAATTCAAAAATTGGACGAAAATTAGCTATAACTTCTATATAACGATAAAAAAATTATTACGTTACTTAAAAATCGAAAACCGAAAGGCGTAAATAAATATATACAAAATAAAAAATAAATTGCGTCTAGCATGAAACAGCCTGTCGCCTCTGAGTGTTGACTTCAATGTTCACTTTCATATTCACATACACTCTGTCTCTGATATTGAGCACTTTATCCCATAAATGCGACACACCTTATATTCTTTATCTTCATAAAGAATATATTATCCTAGTTTATTCCTTGTCAGTAAAGAGAAAATATATATATATATATATATATATATATATATATATATATATATATATATATATTTGCTACATTTATAGTGAAAGTTTGAAATTGACAGGCAGGATGCAGTGCTTATTTCTATATCCACGAGGTACATAATATATATATATATATATATATATATATATATATATATATATATATATACTTCTTGACTATTACTCGCTTATTTTTGTCTTACTAAACTCTGAATTATGCCACTCTGCCTCCTCCATATGTTTTGAGTGACCTTTCACTTGATGAATATTGATAAACCTTTACATTTGCCTTAACAAAGTCCCTTACAGGACGAAACGCGTCGTTTAAGAATAGTTTTTCATTTTGTTTTTTAATTCATTTTGTTTCTTTATAAATATACTCTATCTGAAAATAATTTACACACATACGTTGGCGATCATGGCTCTCCACAATATCCTGTCCTCTGTAGCTCCTAGTAAATTTTATCTTTTTTTTTATCTCTTATAAACATGGTTTCTTGATCACTAGGTAAGTTATGCTTTGTTTATCCTTCTGGTGTGAATGTAAATTTAACAAATTCAGCTGGAATCACAAGTCAGCAAGCCAATTCCACTTTCTGCGCCAATAACCGCTACACTACACGCACATCCATAACATAATATTACCACCGCCATATTTAAACATTAGAATTGTCTTCTTTCACATCATTTAACATTCTCCAAGTATCAGGGGTCGAGTTAAGATTAAATAACACAACTTTTATTTCATCTGACAAAATATATTGCTGAGATATTTATCGTCTTTAGCTAAAAGTTTCACAGTGAAACCATGGCGTGATTATTTCGTCAATAGTAGAATTTTGTTACATTTACAGGATCTCAACTCACGTTGTCGGAATATATTATCCTAGTTTATTCATTGTCAGTGAAGAGAAGAATGTCTTGGAAAATATTTCACTCCTAAATTCAATAGCAGAAGCATCTGGAAATCAAATGCAGAGCTGGTGAAGCGCCTTACATTTCTGTCTTTAAAGAGAAAGTGATCTGTTTCTCACCGTGCAAGTTCTACAAATAACTATAAGTAGTTAGTTGTTGGACTTTTAATTTTAATAACTGACAGTAACAATACATATTTGGTCAATGAATGCCGAATGTTGCTTGTGTGGACAGGATAATTTTTTCTGTTAACTTTACAATTTCGAAATGCAAAATGATTCCATTCATTTTTACCGTTGTAACTCTTGTCTTTTCTTCTTACTTGTATGTCGTTGGCAATATGTTAGGTAAAAGTTATTTTTTATTCAGAGAATGTTTTTGTAATAGGCAATGTTGTCATTAAATGTTGCGACGAGAACAAAGTAGCTACCACGTCTGCATCTGGAGTTATTGCCCTTAACTTTCTTCTCTCTCTCCTTCTTACATAGCTTTAGGGAAAACTATACAAACAGAATACAGGCCATGTCAATCAATAACGCCTACGTTAGTTAATAAGGCCTTACCTTTAGCGACAAGGCATCGACTTAGAATAGGCGTGAGGAGGTTTAATGTCAAAACGAATCACTATTGGCTTTGTAACCTAACACTCAGCACATAACAAGAATTTAATGTAGTTTTCCGATTTGAGTAACAAGCAAAGAAACCAATGGTATATTATTATATAAGTATCATGTAAGTATTATACACTGATATTAATGGAACTCGTGACAGGACTTGTGGTAATAAAATAAGCACATCCCATCTCCCCTCTCTCTTATAATCCATTACTATAAAATAAAACGTTTCAGCGATTAATGCTGAAATCGTCGAAGCTTCTAATTTTAATTCTAATTTTTTTTATTATAGGAATTATTAAACAAATACATCAAATGTGTCATTCATTCTAATGATTATATGTATAAAATTAAAAAGGTCACCAAATACAAGACTCAAGAGCCACTCAAGGTAGAGAGTTACTGAATGTTGTTCTTGTATGGATGTCCGAGGAGATGTAGGATAGATAATAGTTGACTCTAGACTTGAAGAGACTAACATTGTAGTGACCGGGAAGCATTCTCTTGGGTGTTAGTTCTACAGAGTAGCGGTTTACGAAGAAGCTGTCTGAGTGGAACTTCTTTCTTACCAATGGGTATTCCATTGGTAAGAAAGAAGTCCCAGGGAAGTAGGGAATACGGATGATTCGACCCAGCGTAAGTGGTATATCAGGTCTTATCTGTAAAGGTCTCAACTGTTGGAATTAAGGAATGTTGCTCGACCGAATATTTGCCATGGGAATAGCAATAGAATAAGAATAAACTTGCGACGTTTCATAATAACAGCAAAACTAAAAGCCTATATTAGGATCAATTTACAATGATTTTATTCTAGGAATTCGGTTCAGTTGCATAAAATGCATTGCAAATGATTGTAATTCGGTTCGTTTTCTCCATGTCAAAAGTAGAATTTCTTGAACAAATAAATCATATTTTCAGTTCACTGTAATTATATTAAAAGGAGCTAGAATTTCTATACATTTAATCTGTGACCAGATGAATAACTATAATAATAATAATTCAAAAATATTATTATTTAAAATGGTGTCTCTAGTTATACGAGAATAGAATGAAAAGGTCATGGGTCGACCCACTTCCAAAAGTACGACAAAACATCAGAATTATTTTTAAAAAGGATTCTTGGTCGGGACGAAAATATTTCCGCATCCTCTTGTAGGATACTTATGCAAACTGTGAAATTCAGAGTTGTGCCCATTTGGAATTATCTAAATTAGATCTAAAATTTGATTAATCAAATTTTAGAATTAAATGGTTAATGCCATCTTTACTGATAGAATAGGGTCTTTTATAGGGTACCAGATGAGTTCATTGTTAAAGATTTTATAGAAATGCATTAAAATTCATGAAGTGGAAGATGTTACAAGCCGCAAATTAAGTTAGGCATTACTGACTGAATACGAATATTATACATTGCTAAAGGTTTTATTGGATGACAAAAATGTATGAAAATGTAATGGTCGTCCGCGCAGTAAGAGGAAACAGCGACCGAGTTCAAATTCTAGTCTAGTCGGTTGTTTTCAATTTTGCACTAATGCCCTTTGGAAAGGCATGAATCTATCTCTTTACTCTCCACACCAGCCAAATAGCAATTATCGTTATCCTTAGCTAAAAGTTCTTTAGGATCTCTAACCTCCGTTGACTGCCATTTTTAAAAATGAAAACTTTGAATTCAACACCATAGAAAAGACAACCGCTATATTTCCAAAGAATGCATGGCAATTTACAAACAATGAAGAAAAGGAATCTGTGAAGAGTCATCATCGCTCACGTCCTGAAGAGACACGGCATAAAAAATACAGTTTAGTCAATGCGCAGATGGCGTAACGGTTCTGCGGAATCGTCAAGCCGATTTCAATTTCCTATTTTGTCTGTTGTTTTCGCATTGATACTCTCGAGAAAGGCAGTCATCGATTTACCCCCTCCCCTCATCTAAGTCTTGTATAAAAGGATAAACTGGGTTGTCTAAATTTCGGTCGCTGCCAATTGAGAAGAATGAAATCTACGAAAACTAAACAATGGCAATGCAACGGGAAACCAATCTAGTTTCCCAGGAAGTAATGGCAATTCACAGATAATAAAGAAAATGAAACTGTGGAAAGACATGACAAAATTGATTTTATGATCGGAAAATATTAGAAATTTATTGAAAAATATTTTCAGGAAACAGAAATTTAATCTGTTTAATGTAAATGCATTACGAATGATTTTTTCCCTATAAGAACATTAGAAATAAATTTATTAAAGAAATCCATTGTAAACTAGGAAGACTGGGGTTTTCAATGATCAACAGTTATGTTGACTAATAGCATCGGGCAAGGCTTTTTAGACTGGGTTCCATGAACCCCTAGGTATTTCAGGGGGTCCATGAAGATTAGAATAAAAATTAATATTTATATTCGCTATACAGCCCTTGACTCGACCAAAGGTTTTCCATTGAAAAAATAAAAGAAAACACACCCAGTCACTACTTACAGTGCCGATTGCTAGGTGTCTCTTGACTTGCTTTTGAGTCCATATTCACCATTTAAACGATTATCATCATTCTCTGGACGACCATCATTTTTTGCCCCTCAATAACAGCAAGTGATAATTCTCATTTACCACAGTTTATCACGACTTGATTATGTTTTCATGTATTGACCACAATTTCTTTCAAGCGTGGCTGGTTGAAAAGTGATCCGTGTTTAGTGTACATGAGAGTACAATATGAAGAAATGCCCGTGTTGGGAAAAAACAAACAGGCCAATGGTTATATGCTTGTCTATCTGTCTATGAATGGCTAGTTCTTGTAGCGGTCTATGACTATATGGGCATGTGAATAAAGGTGCCAGTGACTCAAAAACATGTCAAGAACCGTTAACTTAGGAATTTCGATTTTCTGTGTCAGTCTCCGAAAATAATACCTCCTATTTATTTCCATAGAAACTAACACGAATACAAGAGGCACAATAATAATATTGTTGGACAGAGCAATGTTTCAGCTGTAAAAAAAAAAACAATTTTTGCATATACTCATCACCATTGGGTAGGCATTTTCGAGTCGTCATACATTTCATACAATATGTCAGCTGAACCGTGTCTTCTTAAACACATCGCTGTCGCCACTGTGCTCACATCTACTGGTTTCTGCCATCGTCGATAAGTGTTAGCGGGTGTATTATTTTCAGCATGGGGACCTCAATGACATACATCTGCTTCATATGCACTTTCATATCAGGTGATATTTTTATGGAAAATATATATGGGTTACTGGTGGGAAGGTTAATCTTCTGTTGCCATAGTATCAAGATAATAAATAAGAGACATTACTTTCGGAGTGTGGAACAGAATATCCAAAACTCTATGCTGCTGCTAGTCAAGGTTGTGCTAACTTTTGACCATTAAAACCCACTGCTTTTCTGGTTTACCATGCATTTCTTTAATGCATTTATTTGTAATGTGTTTTTACTTTCGGAAGAACATTTTATAATTATGCATGTTTTTAAATAAAAAATACGACATATCATAGCGAGATATTTGTTCCAAAAATATTAAAATGATCTAACTTGAAAAATAACGCAATATCAATATAATTTGCATAATGATTAAAGTATGAGGTCTGTGTTACTGAAATAAAACTAAACCAGGTTACAAAAAAAAAAAAAGAAAAAAAAGGAAAGAAAAACTACCACCCTCAATCTTTCTTTCTCCAATATTAGCGGTATCCGTTCCAACTTCAGCAGCGTAAAATTCTTCCTACTGGAACGGTCACCTTTGCCCTTTTTGAAACCAATTAGAATTCTTCCATTGCTACCAATGAATTCTTGGTTCCAGGGTATCTTCACCTTTGTTGAAAAGATTCTAGCATTCACATGGATGGCCTTGGTGTTTACATCCGGGATAATCTGCCGATTCCCGATTCTTTCGACGTCGCTAACTATTTTCATGTACTTCTGTCTTTCGCTATTAAATACTGTCTGCTATCTCTTTTTCTTTTATCGCCCCCTTTTCGCAAGACTGCAGTATATTAGCCGCAATAGCTGGCAGTATAGAAAAGGTACTTTTTGATCCATCTGCGAACACTTTTGTCTTCGGTGACTTTAATGATCACCACGACACATGGTTGAATCATTCTAAAAGTACTAATGTTGCCAGCATACAGATATTAAATTTTCGTTTGCCCAATCCTTCACTCAAGTCATGGACTTCCCTACTCGTTTCCCTAGCCAAGACGAGCAACAGGCTTCTCTGCTGTGTCTATTTCTACCACCTCCCCTCGCTCTTGAAAAGGTTCGCCATATTGCCCCCAAGAGTATGTGGTATTGATATATCCTTCCAAGCATCCATTTATTAGGAACACCCTACCCATAAGAACTTTTTTTCCGGCACCAGTCATCATTATTTACATTATTTTACCTATTGGATTAAAGCATTGCTTTGAGAATTTGGTGATATAGTAATTGCGAGTTTAATTCCTGGACCAAGCAATGTTTACTTGAACTCAGTTGAAACGGTACGATCAATAAGTGGACATTAGGCATGTAAATAATGGATATATCTTGATAAATTTTCCATATATCATTGATACTAGCTTTTATATTTAAAAAATATACCACTTCCATGGAAAATAATCGAATTACAAAATTGATGAACTTGCCTTCCGGCAATCACGTTAATCCTGCTCATCAATTACGTTGTAAAATTACTCTTCCAGTCTAGCAACTCTGAAATCAAACGCTGATTAACTTGTTTGAGTCGATAATACTGTTATGTATCTTCTTTATTGTACTATGTTAGTTTCGCTGGACAATGGTGGACTTACAACAAGCGTTCAATTTCCTTCTCTTCAGTAAAGTAATAAATAAAATTCCGTCCTTGTTTATCAACATTATTCTATAAAGAATATAAATTTCAATTGCATTTTATTCAATTACATATTCACCATTATATGAAAAGACTTCTCATCACTTATCAGGTAGCTCTTCGATATCTTCCGAGTAAAATTATGTAGGTTTTGGCGTGAAAAACCTTTCGATGAACTCTTGGATCAGTATTTTTTAATTGTTTTACCTCAAGCACGGCGATAATACCACTAGCACGCATTGGGGTAACAGGAGAAAACTTTTATGAGGATGGGTGAGGAAGGGACAATAAAAGAACAGGGTTCGAGAATACAGAAGATGAAAGTATCGGTTACCTCTAGCCTAACGATGAGAGTTATTTGCCAATCTAGTGGCACGCTTAATTTTCATGTAGTCGGAGTATGAGACAAAAAGCTCCCCAGGAGAGTTTCCATTAAAATAGTTGTACAAAAGGCGGATGAAAATCGAGATACCAGGTCCGGATCGATTACATTAAAAACTCTTTGAATTTTATCAAGAATCTCGATATATATGGTAGGAGTACAAGACCAGATATGGCAGCAGTATATAATGCACTGATGTGGTCCTGGGTATGACAATAAACTACATCCGGCAGCAAGGCATCTGATCAGGAGTTTAGATGTTTGGGGGAGCGTGGAACCACCTCTTAACTAATGTTACTCCCAGGTCCACTCTGACCTGGGGTGATAGCACCTGTTAGGCTCCCAGTTATGAGCAAATAGTAAACTCCCAATCAAAAAACATCGGTACCTTTTTATGACAGTGATCAAAAATACATTTTTATAGCAAAAAAACAATAAAAAACAATCAATGCAACACAAAAGATATGTAAATATGCATTTTTAGAATAAAATTACCAACAATTCATTTTATGACCTACAAAGGATATATTTAAAAAAAAAAACATACCGTTACACTGAAACTATAAAATTATATACAAAATATCTATAGTTGAAATCATAAAATTACGTACAAATTATTTAGATTTCAGAATCTATAGATGTTGATATGACGTTAAACAAAACCATCTACCGATGAACGGACGAAGATTTATAAATGTGCAATATGGATTCTATATGATCGTGTCATGAGTAAAATATCTAATTGGGAACTGATGATATCGGGGAGATCATAGGTGAAGATCAAAAGCATCATAGATCCAAGACGAGCCCTAATGATATCGGGGAGATCATAGATGAAGATCAAAAGCATCATAGATCCAAGACGAACCCTGCGATTCCTGCGTTAGTATGAAATGATCTGGAAATGTGTCTGTTCAGCACGACCGTCATTATATGATTTGTTAGGAAAGCATGGATTATGCCAAATATTCGACCTGTGACACCGAAGCCCTTGAGATTGCAGAGAAGATCTGTCGAACGTCTTTGAGATACAGCTCGATTTTCGCTCTTCTTATCTACAGCTTGATAGACAAATTTGGTGATAGACCTGACGAAACGGAAGCCAAAAGGAGGCTGTGCTAAGTAAGATGTTTAACCAATTTGGCATTGATTGGAGTGTCGAGTACTTTTGTCGAAAAGAGGTAAGAACCTAAGAGAGCGATAATTTGAGAAGGTCAGAGCCAATACTTGGAGTTCTTCAAAACAGGAAATAGAGTGGAGGAATTCCAACAAGCCGTAAAGCAGGCAGAAGCAAAGTATTTCTTATAAAGTATGGAGAGATCAGGAGAACATTTCTTTACGATCTCATCCGCATACATTGTAGGGATCTAATTTAGAAATGATATCAGAAACCAATGACAGGGTTTATGCGCATATCACTCAGTAGAACCTCTATTCTAAGAGCAATCTGGTAGCGGTACTCCAGATGAATCGAGAGTGAAGCTGAAAGTGAACTTCCGAGCCAATTACTCTTTTTTTTTATCTGCAGTAGAGAGCAATAATTCAAATTGATTGAAGAGAGGAAGGATTAAGGATTTTATATCGTCCAGTACAGTCATGCAGAGCCGCTAGCAATCTATAAAACCAAACTTGTGAGAGGATATATGTTGTCTCATTCAAACAGTAAATAGCGACTTTACTTCTTTGGGAACACACTTGTACTCATTACGAGTAATAACAAAGAAACGTCTGTTATAAACGAACCTGCCTCCTTGGTATAGACGGAAGAACTGATTCCTGTGAGATATAGTGGATTAGCAGGCAGGGTGACAACCAAGGAGATGATCGTAGTTTCACTTCATTGTCCACTATGTAATTGTTCTTCTGCTAATTTTGGCCCCCAAAAATAGTTTCGTTTCGCATGGGATAGGTTAACATTGCAGCCCACCCCGGTACCAAAAATACAAAGGAAGAGGTAGAAAAAAATTATCGACTGATTTCTCGACACACTAATAGTAAGGAAGGTTATCTCTCCCATAAGAGATGAATTCTCGTAAGTTATCCTATCTTTTATATTCTATTCAAGTAATAGCTTTCTTGATTAGCCTTGGTGGGAGCCCGGGTTTTACTCTCTCTCTCTTCTTAAGAAAAGAGTAGATTTAATCCCTCCCACTTAACTTTATACTGGTAGGGGATAATTCGACTACTAAGTTAAAACTTAATAAATTATATACTGTTAGTCTCTTATGTAACCTACCATAACGTATGTACTTGCAGCTAACCTTCCCCTCGACAACACCGCTCTTAAATTTCCTTCTCTAAGCGATGAGGAGAGACGATAATGGAAAGAGGAAGGACCCTCTTAAGTTAATTCTTAACATAACAATGTCTACCTTAAATATCTACGGCTCCTCGCCAATATTCTAGGCCTAATCCATTCATTTTTCTTTACCTTTTTAATATGAGTAGATAGATCTATATATCGCCTGGTCCATACCCCCTTCCACTTCTTTTGAATAAGAGTAGAGATTTATCCCTTTATCCTGTTTAACATGGGGCCTCTGTTTTCTTTCTTCTGAGATCTTAATAAGGGTAGCTTTAATTTTGGTGATTTTTTATGGTGACTACGACTCTTCACACCGGATTGGCAGTTTTCTGGTTGCTTTATCCCGACTGATAGTTAGGAGGCCAAATTCTTGGGTATCGTCAAAGAGGGTGCTCTGTTCGTTTGTCTCATAATATCGAGATTCTTACATTGCAATTTCGAGCATGGAAAGTTGTTCCTGCATATATTCCGGTGGGCAAACTATGCTGCCATTTTCCAGCCAGCTCATATTATCTTAGATGACCAGCACTTACTATTCGCTTTTGCCTATTCCACCTTTATATCATGCCATGATCAAAAGGAATAAACCAAATAAAACTAGACCAACTCGCCCCCCAAAAAAAAAAAAACACCTTAACTCTTTCTTTCTCCAACATTCATGATATTCATACCAATTTTTGCAGTGTGGCATCGTTCCTCTTGGAACACTCCCCAGGCATCTTAGCTCTTTGTAAAACTAATCTGAATTCATTAATCTTTTCCACTAAATTCTCTGTTTCTGGCTATTTTCTTTTCGTTCAGAGGGACCCTATTGCCCACATGGTGTCGGTGCTCGGGAACATCTCCCATTAGCGAGGGAACTCTCATGAGTCTCCGAATTATTCTTACACATGCTTCCGATATTCAATACTAAATTCAGTCTGTTATTTCTTTGTCGTTCCACTTCCTCTCATGAGTGTTGCATGCTAAATAAAATTTATGATATTATAGATAAGGCCTTCTCTCTTGACCCTCTTGGAAATATCTTTGTGTTGTAAAACTTCAATACTCAACGTGTTAGGAGACTTAATAACTCTAATGCCACTGAACACACTTGCATCCAACCTTTTTTCATTAGAGAAATTTTCCTGGGGAAAGCATTTGGCATTTATCGAAAAGGCAATAATCGGTTGGTGCAAAATCAAGTTAATATGGCGGGTGCAGTAGAACGGACGAACTTAGTTTCAAATTTCCTTTCCGGTTTTAATTTTGCTTTTATGCAGGCTTGCATTGTCATGGAAAAGAACATTTTCTTTTAACCCATTGTGTACGCAGCCATATGTCAGTGTATTGCATATTTATTCTTAACTGCCACGTATGATTAGTAGTTAGGATGATGGATTTGTTGTTATAATTGATTCGTAAAGAAACGGAAATTACTTATGATTCAACCTATTGAATATTGTCAGTCTAAATCCACGCCCTGAATAAAGCGTTGTTTCTCGAATTCGAGTCAAATGCCACTACTTTCATTCATTTTTATTTCCTCTTTCTCAATGTGTTCCGGTTAAAAAAATCAATTTTCTTTGCCAGTTTCGAAGAACGACTGATAAAATTTAACAAATTTAGTTATGCTTATCGATTTATTTAGACATTTATACCAATAATAGCTTTTTTCTGTCAATAAGGTTTGTCCCGGCACCTCGTTTCTCTAGTTTCCAATGAACAGCAAAGAGATTAAATGGCGAAACTTCCTGAATCTTATTATTTAGTATATATTATACCTAGGGTTAATAAAAATTCTTAATTACTGATAACTGATTATTGATTACTGATAAGAATAATTCCTGACTACTTAAAATATCTTTCTTATTGGTTTTTAATAGATGGTATTTGATTTTTAATATGCCGTGTCAGGGAGCGGACGATCATGGCTGTCCACAACTTCCTGTCATTTGTAGGCATTAATAAGCTTTTTCCGTTTACTATCTCTTCTATTTCAATGCGCCTTTGCTGAAGTATTTTCTGTCCTCTGTTAAAACATTTCGTAGATATTTAATTTTTTCTTCTTGCTTGATTTTGGAGTCTCCAGCTCTTAGTTTGCAGTTTCGACTGTTCCTTTTGTTGACAACCAAAAATTCTATCTTCTTACAATTGTTGCTTATTCCTTTTCTTCTCACTTTATTTTACTACCTTCCCTTCAATGCACAAGAGAACAACTGATTGCCTAAATTTGCACCAATAATATTTTGGTAAAATAAATTATGAACATCTAAAATGGGTTCTGTTTATAAAATCAATTTATCTTCCAGCATTGAAAATAAGAACAACTGCTGAGGTTTAGCGAATTTATTGATGCTTATCGATTTGCTTAAACAACCATACCATTATTCGTATTTTGTTTTATTTTTTTAGTTACGCTTCCTGACCACGGATAAAGCCTTTCTTCCTGATTGCCAATGCATTTCTAAAAGTAAAATCATTCACAATTTTTCCCCACATTATGGGTTTGCATTACTTGCCCAACTTTGCATTATACATTGATTTGTCTGATTTTGTACATATTGAATACATAAGATTCCATTATGTTTTCGCTGCTACCGGGAATGTCTTGTTTATTATTATATAAAATAAATAATGCTAAAGGAAAAAGAAGTAGAGTAACATTGAAGTCAGGTGGCAACATTAAAAAATCATAGGATCATCTTATGGTCTCCGTGCAGCTTAGCCAGCTCCCTCAACATTTCTCAGTTGCGTACCAATGTCTAAGTCTCTGTGAATGGTCTTCCAGTTCACTCAGTGACGTTTTAAACCCATTTTAACCACTAGTTGCCTCTTCTTTTTCTTAAAGCGGTATCTTGTAAGATGACAGTGGAAAGGAAGTGTTAGGCTCTCATGACATGTATATACCATTTCAACGTTCTCTTCATGCATATGATATTTTCCCATGGGCCTGTTTCTGGATTGATGGTGTCTCGCGCTCCGTCGCAATTGTAGGAGATGCAATGGATAATTCTATAGCATCTGATTTGTAATGCTTGGATTCTCCGTTGCTATCCTGCTGTTAATGTCCAAGATTCGTTGGCGCACAGAAAGATTGAGAAAGATCAATACGCACAACAGTCTGACCGTTCTTTTCGGGAAGAAATTGACTTTCTTATTTTGTGACGATTAACACGTTTGCTGCTTGTCTGAAAATAATGTCTATTCTCGAGCCCTCTTCGATGATAATCGAGCCAGGATATTTGAATTGGCTCATATCTCGTACAGCGAAATCAAAATCGGTATAATGAGACAAAAGAAGAAAAAGTTGTAGCGTTACCGAGATCAAACGCATCAATATGCTGATTAGAATGGTTCGGAAGATCGTATTGAGGTATATAACTGACAGTCACCATGCAGTGTTGATTCATGTTTCTGCATTTATTAATATGTTTATACTGTCTATATCTATAAATGCTCTGATACCGAAATCTTTTAAAATTTAAGCAGTATTTATTTCGTCAACCACCCTCACACTCGAGAAAACTTATTAAAGAAAATGTGCACTACGGTAAGATTCGAACCTGCGTCCCTCTTTACGGAAGGAGCCAATATCTCATGCGTTATGCTTTAACCACTCGGCTTGAAAGAGCTTCACAGTCATTAGTAAATAACTAGTAATGATATACAACGGACTCTCCCGGCGTTTTCGACGTATGAGGGTCAAACAGCTCAGTTCTTGGAACCAACAACTAGACTACCAGCACATATAATTAGATTATAGAGGTGAAGGCTTGTGCAGAATCAACTGCACTATTTGGAAGCGCAAAATACGGAGAACTGGTAAAAAGTAGGATAATGGTTTGTGGTTCGGATTGAAGAATCGGAGAACGTAGTTCGAATTTCAGTCGTGTTCATTACATTCACTTTAGTGCTAATAACCTTGGGAAAGCTATGACATCATCCCTTCCTGCCCTCCCTACAGCTAGCAGGACAGAATGGATTGTATAGCCTTGGGTGACAACCGGTCTAGGAGAAGAACAACTCTAAATTCAAAGCCTGCGGAGTGTCATTTGGGGACCTTGTGGCATTATATATATATATATATATATATATATATATATATATATATATATATATATAGGAAATGCATTAAATCCAACATATTCTAATTTTATTTGTTTAAATGTTATTTTAAGTGGATACTCATATTTGCGTAGATGGTCTGTTTTTATTTATTAAACAGTATATTTATTTAGGCCTGAATGGGGAACAGTCTAACAGATTGTTCATCTGTCGAACTCTCTGCCTTGATTAGAGAGGAACCCGGACGAGGCTTTGTCGAAGGGTAAAGCTTCGTGCGGGGAGGCAGACAGGCCCTGAACACGTTTATCCGGGTTCTAAGGGAATATTTTTGGCCGAGCCTACGGGCTCGGAAAACCCACGGTTAACCCGGTCTTGTGCCACATCCATCCCTTCTTCCATCCAGATTTTGACCTCTTACGAGACAGTTACTTCAATTAGTAATCTATAATTCAAACAGCGCAGCAAACATTTCATGCGAATTTCCTTTCTTTTATGTTGATATAAGAAATCACGTGGGACTATCTTTCAGGACTATAGAAGTTTTACTGTCAGAATAATCGACTTCATATCGTAAACTTTTATCCAGCGTAAATGGTTGTTCGGCTAGAATATTGATCTAGTTGCATTAGTCCATCTCAGGAGACGATGATGTAGCACAGAGAGCTACGAACTTGAGCAAATAAAAGTGTAGGCCAAAGACGTTTTCTACCGGCGCAACTGCAAGATTTGCAGTTCGTCATCTAATATCCTGGAGGCTCTTCTACTGGTTCTTGAAGGATTTATTCCTTCGCATTCCCTCCCCCAAAAGATGCACATAAGGTTGTCGGGATGTGAATTCATTTTTATTCTCCTAGTCTGACTACAACTTAAAACAAATATGCCCAGTTAGACCTCTTATTTAAGCCATAAGCTGAATGAAAGAGGATCCGTGACTTTTCCTAAGGCATTTTTAAGAATATCCTTTAAAAATATTTCATTTGGAGTTAAGGAGAAAACTTCTGAATATGTAGTGTTTTAGAATTTCAAATCCATTTCGCGTACTTCTGCTAAAAACTAATGTGTTCCTATAACTACAAATAAAATATCTGCACACTTTGTACTTTAATTTGCCCAAACCATTTTGAGTCGATGCTTAAACTGCTGGTTCCCTAAAGTTTGAAAGGAAATCTCACATTTAGCTAGAACATATATATATATATATATATATATATATATATATATATATATATATATATATATATATATATATATATGGTACAAAATTTATCTCCGCGTGATCTGTGGGTATACTTTTGATGATAGGGTGTCCAATATTCATCTTCTCTCAAAATGTAACATTGGTGGAATTGAAACTTTTCTGGTGCACTCACAACTGGCCATGTTGCAAAGATGAGTGAAGACACAATACCTAAGGTCCACAAGTTGAGTCAACTTTGACATTGGACAAAGGAGTGTTGGACAGCCGTGACTCAGATATAAAGATAAGCTAAAGTGTAACCTCTCAGCTGTCAATGTGCCTCATACTAATTTCGAGCGAATGGTATCAGAAATTTTGAAATCAATCGTTTTGACCAGCTAAGAGACGAGAGACAACGGCGAAAAGCACCAGGAAATATTCCTATTGCTATGTCCCGAGATCCTTGACGTTGCACAATATGTGCACTTTTATGGAGGTCACTAGTGGGACTGAAGTGTCACAGACGACACAAAAACATAATGATTTAATGAGGTTTTTGGATCCCTTGACGTTGAAATCGACAAGAGTCTATCATCATCATATGATATAAATATAATTTTAAGGTATGCTATGTTTAATTGTTAAACTGCTCAATATCAAGGATAAAGCGTATGTAAATATAAGTGGTAACTGATGTCAACAACCAGTGGCAACAGTTTGTTTCATGCATAAACGCAATCTTCAAGCCATATATATATATATATATATATATATATATATATATATATATATTATTCAAACCACAGTGTCGACAAAGACACTTATCCTTATACAACATATATATATATATATATATATATATATATATATATATATATATATATATATTGAATATTGAATTTGTAAATAGTGACTATTATTGCTACTGATGCGAGACTCCCAGTCACTGGCGTGTGTATCTAAAAATAAATACGTCTAATTTCGACTTCATCCCTGCTGTGCACCAATAGCTTAGGGTTAGAGTCTCCGACTAATACCAAATCAGTCGTGTTTCGATCCCGGCTTGAGGCAATCTGATGTCTAGCCATACTAATGAGCTGTGAAACAACGAAACAGTCTGTTTCCGTATGATAATATATGTAGATATATAATTGTGTATTTGGGCAGCAATCCCTCTTTTATACTCGTTTCATTAGAAACGACTGACACGGTACTACGGTTAGGGCTTTTTATTTAATTTTTTATGTGTTCTTATAATTATCTTCTTTCTAGGACGTAAATTACGTAGAAATTGTCCAAGCGTATGTCCGAGCGCTTTCGGCTATACTTTTAGCCATTATCAAGGATGACTTAATTTTTATTCTTAACTGAATTTTGGATTGTTGTATATATATATATATATATATATATATATATATATAGTGAGATAAATTTGTTCATGAAAGCTGTGTAGAAACGATAAAAGCGGAGAGGGAAGGAATGAGAATAGACTTGAAATTGGAGTAAACCATGTTTCAACTAATATAAGCGAGAGAAAAAGACAAATCTTTAGCATATCCGACACATCATCCACCCCAGAATTGCTGGCCTGTAACTTTATCACCTTTTCAGGCTTTGTGAGTGGCCATTAGATAACAAAGCCGTCTGTACGCATTTCTTACGTAATATTTTCTTTACTGAACCGGAGCAAACTGGTCGGATATTTTCTTTGTTCAAATCGATTTTTCTTTTCTTTGGTCGCGTTCTTTGTGTGCCAAAGAAGAAGGTCCAAATCGAAATCAATAGCAACAACTCATTATGGAGCTGCTGGTGTCCATTCGTGGGTAGAGGAAATCTTTGCTGCAACTGCCACTAAATTATGTGTTTTCCACAAGTGCGTTGGCTTCGGGGATGAATTTGGGCAAAGTCTGTGTAGAGATTATTATTATCAGCACAATAAATTTTTGCTTCTCGCTTCTCTAACAACCAATTCTTTCCTAGTGGTTTAGTATAAAAAGAATACTACTCTCCATAGAGATGTGTGAAAAAAACAGGGTTAGCTTTATAGTTGACAGGAAGGATTTTCTGTTAGAGGATAATGCCGTACTTACGTCAAATTAGCCCATGAATTACTGGATCGTAGAAGTAACATGCTGCACCCTTCGAACCATTTCTCGCGCCAAATGCATTTATTTTGCATTTTACATTTCCTCTGCTTATGTTATGCAACAGATTTCCAAGGCAACACTTTAAAATTATTTTATCTTCAACTTAAATAAATATCCCCGACATCATTGTTGTTCGAATAAATCTCATTCAAATCTGAAGAATGTTTTTTTATATAACCCCCCAAATAATTTAGTATTCGATGAGGAGCTTTATTATTTATTATTATTATTATTATTATTATATGATTTCTGTTGTATTCACATTTCTTTCTGGTCCCAAACCAGGGACCTAAGGTCAGAAATATTATCACATCATTTTTACTGAGTACTTTTATATAAAATAAAGAGCCAACACAAAATCTCACACGTTTTATAGCGATAAAGCTCTTCGTAATGAGTACGATTCATTGTATTTCTTTAAGGCATGGGCTACCCGGAATTCTTTCAATGAGTCTGTCGGAACCTTTTCCAAATCAATCCGAGAGTTCCGACTACAGCTGGAATTATTGATGTCCTCATGTGCCACAATTTAGAAATTTCCATTTCAAGATCTTTGTATTTTGATAGTTTTTTGAAGTTCTTCAAAGATACATTATAATCTGCAGGGACTGCCATGTCAATAAGAAAGCATATTCTGTTCTTGTGGTCTTTGATCACAATGTCTGGACGATTAGCTTTCTTCTGAAAAAAGCTAAAATTGTTACGGTTTTTATGTTTGCAACCGGGTCTTGGTGGTGTTCATACTAATTTCTTGTGGTTTCCTTTCCATAAAGCTTACAGATTTTCCAATGGAGATATTGGCCCACTCTGTCATGCGGAGTTTTATATTCAATGGGGGCTAACACAGTGTAACCTGATACAAGATGATCAATTGTTTCTGGATGTGTTTCACACTAACTGCATTTCGGGTTAACACAATTTTTCAGCAGATGTGCTTGATAATTTCTAGTTAGCAAGTATTGTTTCTGTGTAGCAAGAATAAAACCAACTTTTGGTTTCAGCTTTTAACCCTTCACTACGTAACCGCTGATGGGCACGGGGTTAGTCTACATCAGCTTGTTTGGTACGGGCAGAGTATTGACTATGATGAGGCTTCTCTTGCCATCGTGTCTGCATTTGGTCCATTGCATTTGCCTTTGCCGTCTTTTGTGTTCTTTACCGCTACAGTAGGCGTATTATGGTTTATTTGCACTTCTTCACCCACTTGAAATTCCCTTTTGGCTTCTTTATTACTGAATACATTTTCTTATTTATTTCATGTTCTTTGACACATTCATTCAGTCTTCTGTGGTGTTTACGTATCTTCGAAGACCGATTGTTGCAGTTTTGTAAAACAGTTCTAGTGAACTAAGCCTCTGACTCTTTCGGATCTGGACAAAATAGAGAGGATCAGCATCAACCTTAGGATGATGCATGCGATGGCAAGTGAGAAGCTTAATGTGACTTTGATATATATATATATATATATATATATATATATATATATATATATATATATACCCATCCACATCCACATAGACATATTTATGCTTAGATTAAAAGCGGATTCAACAATCAACAATTACCGAAACATTCGCTAGGAATGTGGGAGAAAGAAAAAGAATGGGAGAATTAAATACAAAATAAAGTAAAAATAATAAAAGAAAAATTAAATAAGATGAAATAAAATAAAAAATAAAAATTAAATTAATTAAAAGTAAAATAAAATAAAAATAAAAACATGATTTCAAATTATATAAACAGCAGACAAATGAGTCGGGGGGGATTTACATAGGCTTATCCGACCAAATGTTGAAGACATGTTCGTTTCATTGACGCCAATTTGAGTGTGGGTCTTTGATCCCGATGTCTGGGTAATTAGCTTTGATTCTTCTGTCTCTGTGTATTGTAAAGTCTCATCAAATTATTACAGGTACTAGTTTATTAAAGTTTCTTTCCCGTAAAAGTTAAATATATTCCAGTGCAGATATTGGATTATTATTATTATTATTATTATTATTATTATTATTATTCAATCTGAACACAAACTACCACAAGCAATACTTTTTTTTTACATCCAGCTTATCGTTACGCCAGCTACATCATTAAATATACTAAATATTATTAAAATTTCTAGCCTTAACCCTTGGAAATCATATTTTCTGCGAACCAACATGCATGCGTATTTTGCATTTGGTCTGTTTCTGTCTGTAATGGCGACTTATGTAAATATTTTGATTTTGGATACATTTTCTCCAGAAATTAATTTTTCGATGTTTTTAAAGGAACATATTTGCCTAGAAAGTTTATAAGTTTATATTTATATTATATTTATAAATCTCATCAGAACCATTACTATTAAAATATTTATAGAAAAGACCGTGGGAAAGTGACTGAAGCCGAGATGCTAGGTAAGGACCAATGACATTGCAGATTCTTCTTTGTATTTTATCAAGAATCTCTAAATACAGAAGCACCAGACCAGATGATAACAATATTCAATGCATAGACGAATGGTAGACTTATAAATGTGTGAAATGGATTCTGATGACAAACAATTGTCTCGCACGACACACAGTGAAATCACATTTCGTATCGGATACCTAGCAATTTCTTCAGTATAATCTTTCCTTTTTATGTCGGCAGAAAACGTTAGCTCGTTTTCTTTCAATCTATCTGTGTTGTGTGTGTGTCTGTCTGTCTGTCTATCTATCTATCTGGCATTCTTTTTTTCTTCTATGTATCTTTCTTTTGTTCATCCAGTAAAATGTACAAGGCTACTGTGTAGTTCTGTGTGAGCGTACGAAAGGACAATAAGTGAAGTTCTTGGGGCGATGCAGTAAATATAACCGCTAATTCTAGACTTGAAGAGGTCAAGATTTACTTAGTGAATAACCGTTCAGAGTTGTCGGAGGCGTCTTAGAAGCAAGCAGAGACCCCAACCCTAAACCGGAAACGGGGGATAAACTTCTACTCCTGTTCAAAAGACGGAGTAGAAGTTTATATTAGGCGTTATATCTATCTCTGTTTTTTTCTGTCTATTTTTCTATCAAGACTTCTATCTTGCTGTATTTCTATCTTGCTATCTGTTTATTTTTCTATTTCTGCTTTTTTTGTCTGTCGTTCTATCAACCTTTCTATCCATTCGTCTGTCATTCTTTTTAAGCTTCTCTCTCTCTCTCTCTCTCTCTCTCTCTTTATCACACACACTGACACACAAACACACAGAGTCATTTTTATATTTATCAGTCTGTCAATTTATCAGTTATTTACTAAACTCAGCTTAGTCTGTCACGCATTTCCCCCCTCCTTACTTCACTTCAGTCGAGTTACTATAAGCGCCAAATCAGTTTTTTTAAGGGTATTTGATTAATTAACCTAAACTGACACAAGACCACAACTATAGAATACTCATTGAGAACTAAACCAATTACAATACTAATGACTAGTGAGACTAGTTTACTATGACACCGTAACTTATTACATTCTTTTGAAGGCACCTGGATATATATTGAGTTTGTTTTAGGTTTTTTTTTCTTTTAATGACTGGCAAAACTCGCTTACTAACAGTCACTCTACATTCTGCTGACTTAGTTGATACAAGTCTAATGTAATGAAGTAGTAATATTTGGCGATTCAAGATTGTTATTGCTATTCTTTAGTGTAATGTCCATGTCATTTTCGCTATAACTTTTTTAAATTTTTCATCCATTTTATTTCTTGCTCACTTATTTTCGACAAACGTTTATTCTCTATTAATAATTACGTTTAACTAAATTTACAAGTCACTAATTAACCGGCCCGAAGAGGAAGGCACAAATCGATCGAAAAATTAATTTCCTGACTGCTGCTCATTTCAAAGGAGAGAACAAAATATTACAACAGCTCAACAGTATCAAACCATTTCTGACTGACGGACACGGGGTTCTTCTGTAATAATCTCTTCACCAATCAAACCAGTGAACAAGAGCGAGGCATGGCGTGAGCTGTTATTTTCAGTGGGAAACGGGTTGTAAAAATATGCAGAGGAAAAGTTGAATGAGATTTTCTCTTGGATAGTTTTCGCGTAAAAGGTCGCCATTTTGAAAGCATCATATGAGTGAGTTATCGGAAATATGAGGGTGGAAACATTTTGGCAATGATTATATTAATAGGATTTGAGTAAAGGGAAGTTAACGACTGTAGTATGCCGTTTACAAATTTGGGATGTTTTCTAGAAGTGAATTCAATTCCAAACAGTTAATCTATATACACATAAATATGCTTTCTCAGCTTAGTATATTTTAGGGTCATGTTAAAAGATCAAACCAACAAGAAAGACCCGATCCACTATCATTGGCTTGTGAAAATGAACTGACAAAAGCAATTGATCAACATTGAAATATCTATAAAGCTTAGCCTAAGATTCATGTATAAGTTAAGCAACGAGGATCGAAATCCATATGAGTAGCTTGCGTGACGAGGTAAGCTAAGTAAGGTAAGCTCTAGTTACATCAGTAAATGAGATCATCCCAAGAAACAAGAAAAAAAAAAAGAAGTGAATGATAAGAAATGTTGGGGATGATGAAAGAAAGACAGCAAATAATACCAAGAATATAGAATATTAAGAACAAATGTAGACAGGAAAAGTATGAATGTCTCAATGAAAAGCACGCAGGGTTAGAAAAACTGATTATCATAGATAGGACAGGCATGCACAAAAGGATAAAAGAAATAACAGGACGGAAGACGTGTTCTTCGACAGAGGGCATTGGATCGAAAGTGGAAAGACACATAATAGATACAGAAAATATCGAACGAATACATCGGCTAACCGTTCCAGGATAAATATGGGAAGCGTACAGTACATAAAAACATGGAAGAATCTGAAATATTAAAGTTTCAGTTAAGATCGGCGTTGCCCAAGATGAACATGAACAAAACAACAGGACCATATGGAATTTTAATATGGATGCTACCAACCTTAGACGAGTTTGAGATCAACATGATTACGAAAATAATAAATGAAATATACGACAGTGGCGACATATCGGAGGACTTTAGTAGATTCATCTTTGTAATGCTGCCTCAAACGCCAAATAAATGCGAGCTCCATTGGACAATCCGCTTAATGAGTCACATAATTAAGCTTATCATTCGGATTTGGATGAATAGTTTTGCGTGGCAAAATTAAATCGGAAATAGGACAAGGATAGTAAGGCTTTTCGGTAAAAGACTTGGAGAAGGATTGCGATCATTATGACCAGAATGCTCTCAGAGTGAACAATGCAAATGCAAACGGACGTAATTATGTCTTATGCTCCGAGTTTATTCGATCATCGTTGGTCATTTTCAAAGAAAGATGACAGAAACCAGTAAAGTAACCAGTGTTACTAAGAATCTAATGTTTGGAATGTTTGAAATGAACGTATCTTTAATTTTAGGTAAGAAAGAATGCAAAAAAAATTGTTTCGATTAAGGTATTCATGTGTTAAAATACCTTTAAATTGTGAAATCATGTTTTTCCCACGTGATTCCATTGTTATAACACAAGAAGATATGTTTATTTCAAATTTCAAAGTTTAAATGTAGCGACTCGGAACGAAACATCGTCTGTCCGTGTTCCAATTCTGGAGGAGTTCATTATATAAATAGTAGAGTAAATTTGGTTCTATCGCCGTGGTTAGCAGTCATTTTAGGTGAAAGATAACTTTGAATTGAAACAACATGTAGCCTTGACGGGTCAGGTTCTCTACAATAATCACTTTCGAATTGTTCAAGTACTCCAGTTCCCACGGCCTTCTTTCAAAAACAATATAGCTTTCACTTCTCTAGGCAATCCGTCGGTGTGTTAACAATTATTTCTGAAAGATTTTGCAAAGCGTTAGATAAGAACAGTGAGGCTTTAAATACAGCTAAGGCGTTTGACAGGGTTTGGTATGCTGGTCTTCTTCACAAGCTGAAGGGCTATGGTGTCTCCGGCCGAATTTTTTATCTGATCCAATAAAATCGCGTAATGATAGTTATCATGAACGGCCACTCCAAGATAATTTTACATTAATGCGGGTGTCTCCTGAGGTTCTATCGCTGGATGTACTTTGTTTCTTGATCAATGACCTTCCCGATGCCATCAGTTCGGTATATATGTCGATGACACAACTATTTATTTTTGTCTTAACAATTCCATAGGTTCGATAAAGTCAAAATGGTTGCCGATCACAGAAGAACCCACCGTTAATTTGTTCGTAACGGTGGCAAGAAATGGCTTGTAAATTTTAATAGCTCTAAAACCAAAACTGCTACCTTTTAGTTTTTCTCAGAGAACCATTTTTGCCCTGACATGAAGTTGAATGATTGCTAGCTCTGCTACCAGGAAAGTTGGTTCACTGTGTAGTGCCAGACAATTTTTCTCGCCAAAATCCGTCTTGCAAATTTGTATGTCTATCATTCGCCCGTTCTTTAAATACTCTTACCAAATCTGGTCCGGTGCTTCTGCTATATATCTTGAGATTTTTCACAAAATCCTAAAGAATCAGCAATGTTATTGATCATGACCTGGCATCTCGGCTTCAGTCACCGCTGTAACGTAGCTTTGCTTTGCTTTACGATAAATATTTTCATGGCAAATTGTTCTCGTGAGCTCTTCTCTTTGGTGCCTCGACTTGATAAATTGAAGGGCAGTATTAGATTGGCAGTTAGGTTTCATCATTTTACAGTTGTAAAAGCTAGATATTACTGTAAATTCTATTCTGATGGCTTTTTCTCACGCACATGTCGCCTGTGGAACTCTTGTCCGGCGTCTTGCTTTCCTGTAAACTGCGATCTTCAAAAATTTAAATTCAACGTCATTCGCTATCTTCTATCTTTTTGAATCCTGTTCTTTTATCATCCTTTTCCTCGCATCTTAGTGGTGTTATCGCCTTGCTTGGGGTGAAATGATTTAAAAAGTAAAGATTATGGAGTTTACAGTTAACTGTGGTGCAGATTTGTGGATTGTATATTCTCGACTGATCGTTTAATTTAAAGGGCTTCAAAATTCAGATAATTAAAGGGTTTCGATTGCCACAACATGTTAAACTAACAATACGGGGTAAAGAAATCGAGTGGAGATACAATGCATTCATTTCTGTGTAACCATGTGATAATTAAGATAAGGAATGAACAATGGATAAAAATGAACAAAGAATAACCTGAGCTAAGTTATTTTTGTCAAACACCGCAAGATGTTACAAAACCATAATATTAATCTAAGAACTCGCGACGTGTTTGTAAATAGCTTCATCCAGACATTCTTATGGATATCCAGAATATTTAGTAAAGTCTAAACTATCAACTATATTCAACAAATTTCTCATAAACAATGATTAAAAATGCTTTCAAGCGAATGGAACCTGTGAGTCTTAAAGAAGACTATTCTTCATCAAATGACATGAGTTGGCGCTGCAGAATCGCAAAGAAATTTATCAAATAACAAAAAACGCATTACTTGAAAATTTCCAACAGCATCGACAACAGACAAAGAAAACTGAAACTTGAAAGGATAGATATGCCTGATCATTTCTTTTTTCTTCTAACAGACGATTATTTCTTTTCACTCGTAGCAACACATGTAACTCGAATAGAAAATAATGACATAATATAGCTGTTGATGTTCCACACTACCTTAAACAAAAGGATAGGAAGGAAACTCCCATCACTACTAGAAAGAACGAAAACAGTTGGTAACTTGTGAAATCTATTTTCCTGAAAAACTATTTTAAGAAAAAATTATTTTATAAATTTCAGGCGGCAGTAATGCTAACTGTTCAGTCAATAAATGTCAAATATTTCTTTATAAGGAAACAGTTAATCTCATCGTTACCTTTACTATTAGTGCTATTGGAGGGGTGCATGCAACATTACTCAGGCCCACACAAAAAAATAGTTATTTTTATAATGTGCATAAATGTTACACAGAATGTAGCTGTTAAATACAAGTTTATTTTCATTAAATTTTTATTTATTACTTCAAAATAAATCATATAAATTTTCTTTTTCTATAATACCATTCCTAAGCTTATTAGTTAAAAAATAAAATAAGCTTTTTTTCATCGAATGGTTATGGGTGTCTAACAAAAATATATTAAGTATAAAAATATTCCATTGTTAAATAAAAAAGGTTGCGAACCACAACTTTAACTAATTTAACGCTAATTTCACAGCGAAAAGTGATAAGCGAATGGCGTGTTAAATGCAACTGGAAAGCAATGAAAACCTGCTTGAAATCTACTAATTCTTTTACTCTCTTCTTTTATGTCCAGACAAAGGAATTCCGCCTTTGGAGAAAGATTGCCAATTTCAGGAGAAACTGTCCAGTATCCATCTCTTGTTATTAATCAAATTTTGTACGGGATCTGAGACGCTAAATTGACGCTAATCAATCGATGCATTATAGACATAAAGAATCTTATGACCTCTTATTCCCACGCCTATCATGTGGAGTTACGGTATATGCATCATTACAAATACTTGGGTCAGTTGTTGAGCTGAATAATTTGTGCAAATCACTCTAGGTAGATTTCGACCATGCCCGGAATGATCGATAATAATTAACTGATCTGGATTTAGATAATCAAAACATCTCATAAAGGGGGTCAACTCATATCAACTCAAACCAGAGCTCAGATTTCTCACAATCTACTACAAGACTGTAATTCTAATTAACCCCTGTCAAGGCTGACAAGAGTGGTAGAGGTGTTTGCTGCTGCTGCCTTGACAGGTAATAGGAGAAAGCTTGTTCTTAAATTCTCACTTTTCTACACTTTATTCTCTATTGGCGAGGAGAAGGGAGACACGGGATCAGAAGGCTCGAATTCGCTTTTGCTGATAACGTTGATCAATCATTAGACAATGAATATTAATCAATGGCAGATATATCATCTTTATGTGCTATATTCCTTTAGATTCGATCGGTCATGCCTCTCCACTCCACATATTTCTCTCCTACGTAAATCTACGTAATGTTTGACTCTTTTTTCCTTTCAATGTGCCCTGCGAATGTCAAATTATCCAAACCTTCTTGCCTCATCATGTGTCCCAGAAATTTCAAATCCCACTTTTTTATATTAAGTATAAGTGTACGTGTTTCTTAAAACTTCCTCCTTGCTCACATGCTCCCTACATGGTATTTTCAGCATCGTTCTGTAAGACTACATCTATGATATTTCAAGTTTTCTTTTTCAACCTTCAGAAAATTTCGATGTTAGATTTCTATCGTCTATTAAAACTCTTCCCAGATAGTTACATTTCCGTATCTGTTTGATTTTGCAGCTCGTGCCTTGGACTGTTATTTTTGCTAAGGACTACACACATTTTGTCTTCTTATAATCGGGGTGTATAATCTTTTCTTCTCACTTTCCTTTATTCGCATCTGTAAGCGTTCTTGCAGGTTCTTTCATGTCTGCCATAAACACGGTGTCACCTGCATTTCTTATGTTGTTAATATTGTGACTGCCAATTATAAAGGTAGGACTTTTAGTTCTGTTAAGATCACCTCGCTGTTTAAATTGAATTAATCTCATGGAAAAATGCATACCTGTCTTTTGTGTTTTTGCTCAATTAATTTTTTGTCTGTATGTCGGCGGTTTTACTCGTGCAAGTAATCAATTAATCAACATTGTTCATTCACATGTTGATCGAATTTATATAACTCGGTATAACTTGCTACGGTAGAGTGATCTACATTTCGACTCATTTGTACTCGAATTACTTACAACGAAATGCTGACAATTTCTCGACCCGAAAAAAATAATATTTTTGTGCCGCCAAATATATTCTACGAAACCTGTTTATCAAATAAAAACCTTAAATACAGACAACATATTTTAGCATAAAATATCAGATTATTGCAAAAATTCGTGCCCGATTTTCATTGTCAGTATGAAATGGCCACAACTTATCACTGACGTTTGTTTTGGCGCCAATTTCTCGTGTGTTCTAGATTGAAAGCTTGCATCGTTCAGTCGCGAATCAGACTCTGTTAAAAGTTTTGTTCACAGAGAAATGCTTTGAAGATAGAGGGGGAAAAGTTGCATTTTTGCCATATTATGTTCTAGGAATTTCGGAAAGGTTTAAAAGTCGGAACTGCAACAAAAAAATACTTTCAGAATGTTTATTTGAATCTTACTCCAGCTCTTCGGATGGTCATTAAATGCTCTAGCAGATTTGGTCGGGTTGATTGTAACCTAAACACTCAAACACGCTGCGGGCGACCTTACAAGGCATCAAGTAATAAGATACAGAGTAAGGAAATGTGGTTCCATGCCTTTACAAAGTTTATTCATGCAGTGTAACGAGAACGAATTAAGAATAAACTAGAGGGTCATAATTCGTTCTCGGTTAGCCGAATACATTTTTCGCGCCATATCGCACCGCCATAGATATTTGAAGATAAATAATCCTCTCTCTCTCTCTCTCTCTCTCTCTCTCTCTCTCTCTCTCTCTGTGTTTTTATATGAAGCTCTAAAGAAAGTTGTTAATTTGATGGAATTTTGAAACTGGACGCCAATGATGAGAAACAAAGGCATGAGTTGGGGTAAGAGTATTCTGATAAGATTGAAAATTGAATGCTTCAACCTCTCCAGCACGCGAACACAATCTGTTCAGGTCAAGGTTGAAGTGAATGAGATAAATTACCTTTCATTTGACTTGGTTAGATTAAGCACCATCGAACCAGAAGTTAAGAAATGAAATTGTTACATACGATTATAATGGCTGTCCTTAAAATCTGGACAAATGGGCAAAAATACATATATTCAAGAAATTAAATTTTCAACAACATTTTATTGAATTAGAATATTAATAAATATCATCTTTAATATGATTTCCATCATTTGTGATGCGCTTTGCAACATTCACGTGAACTCGATGTAATAACTGTAAATTGCCGTCAATTTTATTACATTCACTCTTCATTGCGTTCAATCAAGCGTGTTGCATCTGTGATTTTTATTGAGTACACCTTTTTCTTTACCATACCCTAGAAAAAGAAGTCAATTCTTTCTTCTTTCGACAAAACCATTATTTGCTTTCACAACATTTCGGTCGCTATACTCTCAGTTCATCCGTATTCAGTAACTTTCTGAGTAAGTCAACGGGGAAATGTTTATTTCAGCTACGGTGAAATGTTGTCACCTTATTATTCTTGGGAATTCTTATCCATCTTTTCTCCTGATGCTTATCGGCAAAGATCTAATCCCTAAACCAGGAATTAAACTCAAAAATCGTGCGTTTTTATCCACTAGGCTATCAATATAATTTCTGTTTACACTTAAAAAAAAGTTCCCAAATATGACAAATTTTAAATAGAGGAACTGAAACTTTGTAATTCACCTAAAACTAAATAAAAAATAACATAAAAATTATACATTTATAAAAGAGAAATTAAATTGAAAATGTATAAAAAGTGCACTGTTTTCTGAATCTTCCCTGCTAAATTTTCCTTGAGGTTCTTGCAACATTCACATTATCTTAACGAATATTCGGCTTTCACAAAGTGGGATATTTAAACATTATCACCATCATGAGAGCTGTTTCGACTTGAAGGCATACTGCACATCTGTATAATTTTTCATCTACGGTCACTTTATAAATAACTCTTATCAGCCCCCTCCAAACTTCCTTGCCTTGTTCTAACTCATGAAAATAGTGCAGGACTTCCAAGTTCTTTAAAGTTTTAGATGTTGAATGATGGAATTTTATTGATAGTTATTTAATGTCGTAGTTCAATGTGCATACCATTGTTGTTCGTTCAAGTTCTGTGGATATTATTCAATACCATTTGGTATTAAATAACATATCACCATTACCCTTTGGTACTGGTGTCAAAACCCTTTTCATAATATTTACTGTTTCCAAAGTTATTACCTTCTGTTGTCTAACTCTGATATTAATATCAAGTGCTTCTGTGATTTTAGTTTCTTAGAGACAATATATATCAAGTTTTTAACAATTAACGTCCTGAACCAATAATTCCCGCTTTTCTTATCGTTTTTTTTTAATTAACTATATGATTTCACTCTACGGTGAAATCTTTATATGCAATTGGAATCATTTACAAAGTTTTAAATAAGAATTTGCCAACATTTAACGGTTGACATAGGAAAAAGGCATTACTTTTTCCTGAAAAATTAAATAACAAAAATAAAAACAAAAATGTTGATAAGCGGATTGAGATCGGCTAAGCTGTGCGTCCTGACTCATCCGTCGATAAAAAATTTTAAGATTTAGCGTTCTTATATCTTCAGCGTTTCTCAATATAAACAGCGTCTACGTTTATATCTCATCTTCCTCTTACCTTTATGTTATGGGGTCCTCCCCTTTTTCATATAAGTGGACTCGACCAAAGTGTTACTTGAACTGCTGCCGTTAAATACTCAGAGAGTACAAACAGAGAAAAGAGTTGGCCTCCTTGCTTATCAAGATGGATCAAACTCTGGTAGTTAGGGCTAGGTTAAAAAGAATGTCTTTTGAGGCGACGAATATGGCCGCTGAACTGCGTGCAGAGGAGAATCGGAACGCGGCTAGGCGACATATAGCGTGCGTCACATTGCCGGATAAGCGGTCCGTGACTACAAACGCAGGCATATGCGAGGCCTTTCGAGATTACTTCCAGGATCTTTTCACCAGGGAGGCCGGTCTGAGCTCTGCTCAGTTCGACGCCTATTTAGCTGACTTTCCCTGCCTCGAGGCAGCTGAAGCGGCTAGGCGCGAGGGTCTCATTACAGACTCGGAAATCTGGGAAGCGCTGAAGCAGGTTAGCCTGGATAAGTCTCCGGGAATAGATGGTCTTCCCTACGAAGTTTACTTGAGATTGTCGCCGGTTTTTATTCCTTTGCTGGAACTGATTTTCAACCACTGGATGAAGCAGGGGTCTATACCTCAACGCTTCACCAGGGGTGTGATCAAGTTGCTGCGTAAAGACAAGAATGGTGGGGATGGGTTAGGGAATTTTCGCGTTAAAAATTTAAAGTTAAAGATTTTGGCGAAGATCTTAGCCAACCGTTTGCAGCTTGTCCTGTCTCGTCTGATTGGCCCCGAACAGACTTGTGCTGTGAAGGGCAGGACTATTCAGGATAACGCTTGATCTTAGAAAAAGTCGACTGTGAAGCCGCGCTGATCAATTTAGATCAGTCCAAAGCCTTCGATAGGGTTGACCATCGTTTTCTGGTGGCTGTGCTTTCGGCGACCGGTTTCGGAGCCGAATTTCGCTCCTGGATCCGACTTTTGTATGCGACCCCGGTGCGCTGGTGGAAGTGAATGGGGTAAGATCGAAGCCTTTCGTATTGTCTCGCTCGATTCGTCAAGGTTGTCCGCTATCGCCTTTACTTTAAGTTCTTGCGTTGGGACCATTCCTTCGCAAGTTAAAGGCGAATCCGGTCCTGCGCGGAATTGCCCTGCCTGGGGCTACCACCTCAGCTAGGTATTCTGCCTATGCTGACGACGTTTCAGTTCTTGTGTTGAGCAGAGCCGAGATTGACGAAGTCAGCAAAGAGATCAGTGGGTATGAGATGGTGACAGGGGCCAAGATCAACCGTGATAAGTCAGTTGGCTTGCGGTTGGGTGCGTGGAAGGAAGTTTCTCTTCCCGGTCCTTTTCTCTGGACGGATGAGCCAATCAAGATACTCGGCGTCTTGTTCGGTCCTGATCTCCAGTTGGAAATATATTGGTCAGAGGTCCAAGGGAAGGCCGAGATCGCGGTTAATCTGTGGTCTAGGAGGAGACTTTCCCGGAAGGGAAGGGCGGAAGTATGTGTTTAACACATCTATCCGATTCTCCTGTACCGACTCTCTGTACTTCCACTCCCGTATGCCAGACTAATTTTATTAGTACGGACCTTGTTCTCTTTCTTGTGGAGAGACAAGTCTCCTATGATATCTCGCGAGATCTGTTGCCTTCATCCCTCCGAGGGCGGTCTGGGTATGCCTAGCATTGAGATTCGTCAACATATGCTCCACATTACCTTTCTAGACCGAATGTGTCGCGGATCGGATGAGGTGGGCGCCTTCTGGAAAGAAGACGTCCGCAAACATTTCCCATCCCTGAGAAGTGTGCACTCGTGCAAGGAGGAGGCCGGTCGTACACCCCGAGCCGAGTGCTCCTTCTACCGCGAATGTCGTCGTGCTTTGAAACACCTCTTACGGGCGTCGGATGGCCTCTCCAACGCCCAGGCGTTGTCTCGTAAGGCATTGTATCGGCTGTTAGTTAGGGGGGCCGTTCAAGATGATCTGATTGGTGAGCTCGGTCTTACGAAGCAGGAGGCTCGCTCGATATGGCCTTGGGCGCCTGGGTTGAAATGTCACAATAATGATGAGGCATCACTCACCTGGCTGATGATTCGTGGGGCCCTCTGGGTCGGCAAGGCTTGGAGAAATATCCAAACTGTCGTCGCTGTACTGGGGAAGTCAAGACCATTGGTCAAGCCTTTTTTCAGTGCAGGACGGTAGTGCCGTTGTGCAGGTTTGTTGAAGGCCTCATGGTTCGCATGCTGCAGGGAAAGTTTTTTGTCCTTGAAGCCAGTTCTGTTTGTAGCAATGTGGTGCCGCAATTGACGAAGGCTGAACACTATGTGTTCTGTTGCTTACTAGGGGTTATGAGAGTCGTGATTTGGACAACGCGTCAGAAGGAATTCTATGATGGCGAGAAGTTCACCTCTTCCCAACTGATCTTGTACTTTAAGCATCAGCTTAAAGTCAAGATTAGGACGGAAAGGCGGCGGCTCCCCTCATCAGAATTTGGCAAAAGGTGGGTGGATCTTGCGCGCCTGTGTCGAGTAAAAGAGGCTGACTTGGAGTGGCATTTTGATGCCGGTTAGGCATCAAGATATTATTTTCCTGGGTTGAACATGGGCAACCCTTCCCAACAGTAGGCTAGTTTAGGTTTTTGTAGTTGATTTTTTTAGTTTTTCTCTCCTTGTTCGATAAACTTAGCTAGGGTGTGTTTGCTCATTGGTCCCTTTTATTTCTGTCCCCACTTTTTTTTCCCTTTAGTTTAACTCCCCATACCCTCCCTCGTTTAGGTGGTCAGTGATGTCAGTTCTCTGGTGGATGCGAGGCGCCTTTCGTTTCGTGTGTGTGATTTTTCGTATTTGTTGTTGTGTATGAATGTGTGTGTGCCTGTGTGAATGCTTTGGAGGAATGAATGTTTTCTTTGTTTTTCATAGTCCCGCATTGATTTCGTCCGGTTGACTGATATTTCTGCCACATTTAAGGTTTTTGGGGTCTTTTATTACTAACTCCCTTTTTGTTTAGTTTCTTGTAAATATTTTATGTCATATTGTATATACACATTTTGGATCTTTAAAAAAAAAATTGTTGTTTTTTATGCCCTTCTCCCCACGAACAATATTTGTACATAAGGGGACTATTTAGGACTTTCATTGAGACGAAGAGGTATTTTGGTGGACGTAGTATGAAAGGTATGGATACTTGTGTTGTTTTGGTGATAGGAATATTGTTTTGTATGATAGGGTCAGTGGTTGTGGCTAGCTAAGTTTTATGTTAAGACAAGTGATGACCATCCTTTTCCCCCAACCCTCTTTTGGCCATGTGCCACATTTGTTGTATTTGCGACAATAAATATTGGTACAAACAGAGAAAACAGAGATTGTGATTGAGTTGGATGTAGAGTAATAGTGTGAGGTAACCGCTTGTAGAAGTCAGTTACAAGCACGTAGACTCTATGAAGTCCTACTTCAAGACTGTATATATCTATATGTTATTGCTACTAACTGCGTTCCTGGATTTACTAACAGTATTACCCTTTGTATTATTGTGTAAATACATTTTATTTTTTATATTTAATTCTTGCGTTTGTCATTCATTGGAGACCGAATTTCATCTCGGAATCCACAACAAATTGGCGACGAAGATTCGAACACACGTGGAAATCGACGAAAGAAAAATCTTCCCTCGTCGTCCAACAAACAAATTGGCGACGAAGATTCGGACCTCCGCGGAAAAAGAAAAATCTTCCCTCGTTGTCCAATAAGCAAATTGGCGTCGAGCGATTCGAACTCACACGAGAAGTAATAGAAAAATCCTTCCCTCGTCGTCTACAACAAATTAGCGACAAAGAGTTACGAGGAGTAAAAATACGTAAAATTGAGTTATCATGGAAGATTTTAAAAATATTTTGGTAGAACTAATAAAACACCAAAATGAGCAACAATTACTACTACAAGAACGAATGGAAGAAAAATGGCAAAAGCAATTAGAAAGACAAATAGAGCTCCAGGAACTAATATTGAAAGTAGAGGGCAACAAGCAATTAGATATTGAAAAAGAAGCAACATTTTCGCAAAACGCAGTGTGGAATACCATAGAGATTTTCAAATATTCTCTAGATGAGGACAAAAGTTTTGGAGATTACTTCAGAAGACAGGAAGACATCTTTAACATAGACTGTCAAAATTGGACAAAAGCAAAAAAGCTACGTCTGTTGCTTAGAAAATTAGAAACTGAAGAATATACAAAGTTCGTGGATTATATCTTGCCAAAAAAGACGAACGAATTAACATTTGACGAAGCAGTGACATGTCTTAAAGAACTCTTCAGCCCCCCAAAAATCACTCTTCCACAGGAGGTGGAAATGCCTTAACTTGGTAAAGGGCGATAATGAGGATTATTCCACGTTTGCCGCAATCGTAAATAAGCATTTCGACGACTTCAAACTAGCAGAATTAACCCAGAACAATTTCAAATGTCTCGTCTAGTTCAAGGGTTAGTTTCTACAAAAGATAGCGAAATGCGCAGAAGAATGCTTGCAAAATTACAAAATGAACCGGGTCTAACATTACAGCAATTATCGGAAGATTGCCAGACATGTTTAAGTATAAAGAAAGACGCAAAGGACATCGAAGAATCAGCTGTTTCTCATATACGTAAGTTAAACAAAAGTCTACGTTCTTCACCCTCCCCGGAAAGAAAACTAAAATTTTACGACAATGAAAAAAGATTCTCACCCTCCTCGGAAAGAAAAAGTAAATTTTATAAGAGAAAATGTACAACATGCAGGACAAATTATGACGAATATCGAAGCAAATATAAGCCCCCTCCATCAGCATGTTATCGATGTGGAGGACTACATTGGAACAAGGATTACCGCTTTAGATATAAAAACTGTCTTGAATGTGGAAAAAAGGGCCACAAGTCATCCCAATGTAGAAATAGAAAAGATACTAATAGAATAAGAGCTACAAGGATGCATAATGATGACAACACCAACGTAAGGAAGTATGTGGAACTGGAAATTTTAAATAAAAAGATTAAATTACAACTGGATTCGGGTTCCGACCTCACGATAATCAACTTACAGACATGGAGAAAACTCAACAGACCTACCATGTTACACACGAATAAAAAATGCCAAGTCGGTTACAGGCAAACGAATAAAATTTGAGGGAGAAATAACCGTGAATGTTAAATTTCACGGCAAAACAAAAAAAAACTTAAGATATACGTCATGAAAGATACTGAAAATCAACGTTTGGGACCTACCTATCAACTCATTTTGCAAAAAGTTAGAGGTTGAACCATCAGATACTATAAAATTGTAGGAGGAATTATATAATCAATTTCCTGAGGTATTTTCAAGCGGGTTGGGTCGATGCAACAAATTTAAGGCCAAAATAGAATTAAAAGAAAACGTCCAACCAATTTTTAAAAAGAAGCGAAATGTACCGTTCGCTACTATAGAAAAAATAGACAAAGAATTGGAGAAACTTGAAAAAACTGGAATTGTATCAAAAACAGTGTTTAGCGAGTGAGCAGCGCCGGTGGTTTATGTAAAAAAGAAGTCAGGAGAAATCCGCGTATGCGCAGATTTTTCGACGGGACTCAACAAGGCGATAAAAGACCACCATTACCCACTACCGAGCCCAGAGGAGATATTTACAAAGCTCAACGGCGGTAAGATATTTTCAAAAATAGACCTTACTGCGGCTTATCTACAAATCCCAGTACAAGAGTACGAAAATCCTTTGCATTAATACGCACAAAGGGTTGTACAAATTCAACAGACTACCATTCGGAGTAAAAGTTGCACCAGCAGTTTTTCAGCAAACTATGGACACAATGCTCACGGGTCAGAATTTCGCGACCGCTTATCTGGATGATATTCTAATTAAGAGCGACAATGTTGAAGAGCACACATCACACATAAAAGAAGTTTTTAGAAGATTCGGGACTTCGGGTTCAAAGTAAAACGAGAAAAGTGTGATTTTTTTTCCTAAATGAAATTAAATATTTAGGTCAGATAATAAATGAAAATGGCAGGAAACCGGACCCAGAGAGGGCATCGGCAATTAAAAATATGCCTGAACCAAAAAATGTGGTATAACTACAAAGTTCCCTGGGCCTAGCTAACTTCTATGGCGAATTTATTGATAATATGCATAAACTGAGGGCTCCAGTAAATGAGTTACTAAAAAGGAGCATAATTGGAATTGGGACAGAGGACTGTAAAAAAGCATTGAAGGAAATAATACAAAAATTAACTTCAGAGTTAACATTGACACATTTCGATCCCGAACTCGAAATCATTATTGCAAGTGACGCGAGCTCACATGGGGTAGGTGCGTGTATTTTACACAAGATGCGAAACGGTACAAACAAACCCGTTGCACACGCATCTAGATCATTATTACCGGCGGAGAGAAACTATTCACAGTTCGAAAAGGAGGCATTAGGCATAATTTTTGCAGTAACTAGTTTTCACAGATATATTTATGGGAGAGAGTTTACACTACAAACGGACCACAAGCCACTTCTTACGATTTTCGGTTCAAAAAAAGGTCTACCAGTCTATACAGCGAACAGACTTTTAAGATGGCGAACTGTGTTACTAAACTATAATTTTAAACTGGAGTTCTTACCATCAAAGAAAATAGGACACGCTGACGGACTATCGCGATTAATACCTGCGAAAGGCGAACCGTTGGAAGATTCGGTAATTGCGGCATTACAAGCTGAAGATGAAATCATTAAATTTTTTATGCAATACAATAAAGAAACTACCTGTAACGCTGCTAGAGATAAGACGAGAAGCAGAAAGAGACGAGTTTATTCAGGATACCACTAAAAAATAGAATAGAAAGTGAGGAATTTAGCAGACAGTTTCTCAATCTGTGACAACATATTATTGTATAACGAGAGAGTAGTAATACCAAAGTCACTACGAAGAAGGATTTTAAAAGATTTTCACTTAGGACATCCCGGAAAAACCGGATGAAATCACTTATGTAAGTTTTGTCTACTGGCCGAACATGGACGATGATATCACGCAAATGGTGGAACGTTGCAAAGGTTGTGCTGCTGCGGCGAAGGCACCACCCTCTATACAAAGGCCATGGCCTAAAGTCGACAGACCGTGGTCTAGAATACACGTGGATTACGCAGGACCCATTGAAGGTTACTATTATTTAATAACAATATATAGTTTTAGTAAATGGCCAGAAATTGCCAGATTTAAACACCCGACGACAGAAAACACCATAAATTGGTTACACGAACTTCTTATTTCGCGAGATTTGACGTCGCGGATTGCTTGGTAAGCGATAACGGCACACAGTTTATCTCCAGTGACTAAAAAAAAGAATTTTGTGAGACATACCAAGTAAAACCTATCAAGATAAGAATGTACCTTTGGAGGTCGAACGGACAAGCTGAAAGATTCGTCGACACACTAAAAAGAGCATTAAAAAGAGCCGAGGATGTACCGACGATAAAAGCAATGCAACAATTCCCCCAGTTCCCAATAACACCTAACGTGAACACGCCATCGGGTCTTTCACCAACGGAATTGATGTTTGCACGGAGAATAAGGTCGGTGTTTGACAAATTATTGCCAAACAAGGACAAAAACCAGTATACATCGATTGTACCAAAGAGATCATTCAAACCTGGAGAACGGGTTTATTTTAAAATGTTTAGAAACAATATGGCTTACTGGGAGCATGGCACAGTAATCAATAGATTAGGGAATCTAATGTACACCACAAAAGGCGAGAAGTTTTCACATAGAAGACATATCGACCAATTACAGAAAAGAAGGGTTGACGATCCAAGCTCGTCAATCGCAGAAAACGACGATTCTATGGATACAATTTTTGAAGCGTTTGCGATACAAAGACCGCAGGAAGACACAGAAGTGAGAAGGTCAAACGGGAAAAGAAAATTTGTCGAACACCTGATCATCAACCATAAGAGACAAAAATACTAACTCCCCCAAAAAGGATCTAAGGAGGGGGTTATGGGGTCCTCCCCTTTTTCATATAAGTGGACTCGACCAAAGTGTTACTTGGATTCTGCCGTTAAATACCCAGAGTCAGTCAGAGTACAAACAGAGAAGACTGAGATTGTATATATCTATATGTTATTGCTACTAACCGCGTTCCTGGATTTACTAACAGTATTACCCTTTGTATTATTGTGTAAATACATTTTATTTCTTATATTTAATTCCTGCGTTTGTCATTCATTGGAGACCGAATTTCATCTCGGAATTCACAACACTATATATAATTCTATCAATAAAAACATTACTTTAGTCTAATGAAGATCTTTTAGAGGAAAATCGTTACGTGGAACTTTTTCAATTTGTCATTCAATTACCCAACATTATTCTGGTATATAAGAATTTATGTATCATATTCTCCCAGGGAAACTTGTCTAAAATCTAAAGAAGAAGAGAAAGGTGTCTTCCAGAAGATTAGCAAACAATTAAGAAATAGGAGAATTTCACTAGAAACAAAGGAAAGAGGGATGAACCATGATATTTAATCTCCTATATAACAGTGAATACTGGATAACCCTCTCACAGCTGAAGACTGAAAGCGACAGAGTTGTAGTTGTACTAACAATCACTGAGGATACTATAGCTAGAACATGTGGTGAACTAGGAAGTTTAAAGAAACTAGAACCTACAAAGGAACTTAGGCTTACAATCAGAAAGAGACAATTTAAATTTCTGAGACATATCTTGAAGAAAGAAAGTTTGGAGAATTTGACACACATATGACGTATAGGAGGCAAAAGAAGCAAGTTGAGACAGTGAGTCACTTCTTTAACGAGCTTGTGTGAATAGACAGCAGATCAATGATAAACAGTTAATGTAAAGGATAGGATTTAGAGTAACAAAAGAGGAGAAATCAGGGAGAGGAGAACCATAACCGTCTATGTCCTGCATGGTCATAGCACAAAATGCAGCTCTTTGTAATCCGACGATGGTTGTGCTAGCACGAAGTGACAAGTCATCGTGACCGTGGGTCTGAGGGTACTAATTTCGCTCACGTGAGGTTGTGTGCACTCCTCCACAAACTGTAACTACTGTCCACTCAATATAATTGCAGTATAAGCTACAGGTTGGCTCTGTTAGCGATAGGAAAACAGAAATGTAACTGAGCAAGTGTCTGCAGGAAGGATTATCCAGCCACCCTACCAGACGGACATACTCGGAAACAGACAGCCATTTACTTACTTAAGACTGAAATGAACTTCTCAGTTGAAATTCGAAACTGGTTCATTGATTTTATTTTCCAACCACATAATCGTTACAGCATCTCACAGCTCAGAGGGTTTCATGAATTCTTACCTAAGTATACACGTAGGTAAACATTTTGTGCATTTTGTGAATTATGGTGTCTGTGTGGTGAGTATGCGTAAACACAAACAGTATCAGCAGACGGTATTATGTTTGGCGCCAAAAGATAGCGAAGGTTTCGCCGTCTGTAGAAAAGAAATAAAATTTTTAAAAAAAGCTGAATTTAATGAGTGAAAAAAAATAATCGTCTGTTAGAAGCAAAAAAGAAGAAGATCAGGCATATCTATCCATTCAAGTTTCAGTTTTCTTTGATCTGCATACCGAAAAAAAAATGATGAAGCGGTTGTTGTGAATGTTGCCGAGAAGACAGTTTCAGACATGATGTTGTTAGGTTTATAGTAAAATAATGATTTGTTGCCTGAAAGGGATTCAAGCGATGATAATCGGTTCGTTCAGCAATTGTAAGATTTTTTCCTCCGATTAACGAAAAATAATGACATTGTCTTCCAGGACGGATCGACATATCTCAACTTTAGACAATCTTTGATCTTGCCTGAAAGCCTAGGAATATTATTCGATAATATCTTTATTTGTTTATTTGACAAGCGCTTTAAAAAAAAAAAAAAAACACGGAATGAACAAATATAAGAAAGGATGCTGAAAAGTTCTCAGCTCAACCAACAAGGGATACCAGGAAAAATTCTGATATTTGGTTAGATTATTGGAATTAGGTCGAGCAGCACAACCTCGTATATATTTGATTTCCCTTATGTGTGTTTGTTCATTGTATGTATGTGAATTTATCTGGTTGGATCTAATTATATATATACAGTGGAACCTCGGTTCACGAATTAAGTTCGTTCCTGAAGGCCGTTCGTAACCTGGAATGTTCGTAAACCGAAACCATTTTTTCAATACGAATCAATGTAGAGAAAAACGTCACAGTAAAAACAAAATTTGAAAAGAAAAGCACGCCACAACACACAAATATATACAAAACGGCGGTCGACTCAGAAATTATTCCGTTCGAGTTAACTCGGTTCAGCAATTGTTGTTCAATAACCGAAATTTTGTTCGAAAACCGAGGCATTTTCATCTCGAATTTTCTGTTCGAAAACCGATTTGTTCGACATGTAAGACGTTCAAGAACTGAGGTTACTCTTTCTCTCTCTCACTCTCTCTCTCTCTCTCTCTCTCTCTATATATATATATATATATATATATATATATATATATGTGTGTGTGTGTGTGTGTGTGTGTGTGTGCGTGTCTGTATGTGTGTGTTGAGAAAGTTATCTCCCTGACCACTTTCTAAAGTGTGACCAAATATCAGTAACTATTTAAAATTCTTTTTTGGTAAAGATATCAGCAATCAACTGACTGGCTTTTGCGTGTCAAGTAGTCATTATTGGTCCATGTACGCTAGAAAATAATATATATATATATATATATATATATATATATATATAATCTAAAAAGTCGCCCTATCGAGCGGCATTTAATTAGCTCCTGCGGCCCAACAATGACACTTCATGCATTGAGTACATAGTAAATTTTATTAAACTTAATATTTTTCACACAATTAACAGTTTTTTTTATCAAAACAATGTCTATATGGAACTTATTGCAAAGCTGCATGATAAACAACATTTTTGGTTTTCTTATTCGTGGTCAGTACAAATTGCTTGTTTCCATTCCAAACCCTTGAACAACCAACATAGAGTTGGCCATGAGAAAAGCAGGGTTCCATCAGGGTTCCAGTTTCTTTCAATGATTCTCCTTGGGACTTATAGACTGACATTGCATAGCTCACTCTCACTGAAAACTGAAGTCATTTGAACTCAAAAGTAATATCTGAAGGAATTAAAGCTATTTTGGGAATTAAAATGATTCCCTTCTTTCCTGGGCCACTAAGGATCTCTGAGATGAGGAAGTATCTTCTTGACAATTAACCTTGTTCTATTACAACACTCTGGAGAATCCGGATTTCTCAATAGCATAACTGGCACGTTTTCTTTTAGTTCAAGCTTGTGTGATGGCATTCCAGGAGGATTCATTGAGTTCAGCTACTCTATTGTATAATTCACTGCCAGCTCTTATTCAACCACGGTATCACTGGAAAAGTACTTCATGCTTTCTTTTGGAATTTCTTGGAGAAATTTCCAGTTGATGCTGTCGACAGTTTGATTCTTAGGAGCTAATATGTCCTTCTCATAAAGCCAGTTTGAATCCATGAAATGCTGTTTAATTTTTGGATAAACAGGGTTAATCAAGTCTTAGATACTTAAGATTGAAGCTCCACAACCATTTGGGTGTGAAATATCTCCATTTTGGTCCATTTTTGATGTTTCCACTGCCAAGGTGTAACTGCAAAGTAGTAAATCTTCCTGCTTCAATGTCATTTGTTATGCTAACTCTCATGTTCCTTTTCAGGTTGAGTCTTTGAACATGGTTCCAGATGCAAGAATTTTTCAGGTAAGCATTGGTTTCATCAGCTGGAGTTCTTCTTGCAATGACTGGTAATGTTTGCCTAAAACCACCAGAGAGTAGCACAGTGATATCTTCCATGAATTGTGAATTCTCTCTTGGAGTGTTTTGTTCAGGGTACATTCATCCCAGAAAATGAAGCTTGTTTCTTCCAGTAGCTTAGCCAAGTTGGTTCCTCTTTTGATGTTGCAAATAGGGATTTCATTGTAGTCTAAATCGAATGGAAGTTTGAAGGTACTGTATGCTGTACACCCTCCAGGCAAGAGGGTAGCAACAAATCCAGATGCTGTTGCTACTTTTCTTTCATCCTTTTCACTGCAGATAAGATAGTTACAAAAGCTTTACCAGTACCTCCAGGTGCACCCAAGAAGGAAATCCCGCCATTGTTGTTGCTGATGTCATCAAGGATCTTCTGATACAGTTGCCGTTGGTCTTGCTTCAGCAGGGGCTCATTGTTCTGAACACACTGCCACAGTTCTTCCATGTTGTATCCTATTTCTCTAAAAATTTCTTTGTTGATTTGTCCAGTTTCTCTGCTTGGATGTGGCAGGCCAAAACTGCTGAGATTTCTTTGAGCCAAGTTCATCGCTTTGTTTTCAATTTCACAGAGAGCTAAATTTGATTCAATTCCAATCCTGGATGGACAAGTCTCATTTGAAGAAGATGAGATATTTAAAAGTTGAGTTGTTCCCTTTAATGGAAAAAAAAAATGTGACACACAGACATTTTCGTATTTATTATATAGATAAAGGAGATATTGAAAGTTAGAGAACTGTGTCATTTTTTAATATATATATATATATATATATATATATATATATATATATATATATATATATATATATGAAGTGGCCTGACGATTGCAAAAAAAGAAACAGACTCAATATTTCTAAATGTTGACTCCCTTTTTCACATTTATATTATACAAATATTATATTTATATATATATATATATATATATATATATATATATATATATATATATATATTATTGCGTTTAGGCATCAATCCCTCATTCTTAATAGATAATTTTTTAATGTCTTTTCCTTTCCTTTGAACTGTGTACGCCTTAATGTAATTTCTTTGTGTTAATACATAAATTAAATTTAATTTGTTTAAAATCCATATTTTGTGTTTCTTATTTTTACCCGAACCCATATGAGTCCGCCAAATACTGTTTGCCAGACACATATTATAGAAACATGAAAAATGTCACCACCTCGCAACCGAAGAGGTGATTCCTGCAGTAACTATCAGAGCGTGGTTGATCATGACTCACCACAAATTCCTATCTTTGTAGCTCTTAGTAAGATTTGTCTTTTTATCATTCTCCCCAATCACTATTCTGACAATGTTTTACACAAGCTCGTTAGATAAGTTAATCGTTGTGTCCCTCCTGCCTTAAGAATGTATTTCAAATTCGTTCCAAGCAAAGATTTTCCTCAATGTGCCCTTGAAATTTCAAGGATCCGTTTCCCTCGAATTTTTTGTTTTCCTCTTTTTAAAACTTCCTCGTTACTCACATGTTCAGTCAACGGCATCTTTTTGTATAGCCACATCTTTGTTGCATCAAGTTTTTCTTCATCGGCACGAGGAGATTGTCCAGCATTCACTAAAAAATTAATATAAAAGTTTGATATTCCATATAAAAATAAATTTTTTTTTGTTTCTAACGAAATCTTCCTTTTTATTCATACGTTGCTTAACTCTTGAGAGCCATTCTTTTTTGCTATTCAATTTTGGTTTCACACTTCCTGTTCTCTGTTAAAACACTTATAAGCGCACATTTTTCACATTTGTTTTTTTTCCTCTTAGCTTTTTATGCACCATGTTTATGCTAACATTACGAAAGTAGCACTTAAACATTAGACGTTAATCCTTTGATGATTCCAAAATGTAAAATATATAAAATATAAATGAGTTTCCTTCTTGTTTTGTTTTTTTTCATTTCCCATTCTCTCTCATTCACACTTCTTCTGTCATTCATTTACAAAGCAAAATAATCTTGACACATATATACTGGATTCTTTCATCATTTTTGACGTATTAAGGCACAGAAACAGCCAGTACCATCCACACATATGATTTGATTATAGTGTTGAAGGGTTGTGCTGAACCATTCACAGTTTTTGGAATGTCCGAATATAGAGAAACGGTACGCATAGTATGTCACAAGGTCCCCGAAAAGACCTTCTACATGCTTTGAATTCAGACCGGTTGCTACCCAAGGTTATATGACCAAATCTGTTCTGCTACAGGTTGAGAGGGAAAATTGTCATCTAAATTACACAAAAATGAAAATAACACTGACATCTAATTTTAGCAGATATATTTAAGAAAATCACACACAAATATTGAAATATTAAACAGTAAATTTATTCAATAAAATTGCCAGACGACTCCGTAATCCTGTTGCAACTCTTTGCAGACGGTTTCCCTGTTTTGTTCATGAATAAATTATAATCCTTGCCTTCATTCATTTTTATTTACAAAGGAATTTTGTTGGTCTAGCTCAACTGCGTGTATACATATAATAATCGAAAGAGTTGCAGTCTGGGGAGTTAGGTGGCCAGATGTAAAGGTTATGTAGTCGCAGAAATTGTTTTACAGCCATGATATTTTGCTTGTGTGAAACAAATATTCGTATACATACAAGACATAATTTATTCAAGAAGCCCAACTAATGAATAAACATACTTTTCATATAATTAACTTTACAGATGCATGATAATAAAAATCACAAACAAAAAACAGAAAAAATTTGATATAATAGAAATAAATCCCATTTATCCATTTTAATGGGTGAGAAAAGTAATCGTACAATACAAAAAAGAAAGCATAATCTTCATTTAATATTTTGTAGAATAGCCATGATTCACTTCTACAGCAACCAACCTCTTTTTTAATGATTTGCAAATTTTAGTTGGTATTTTGTTCAATTCTTCTTCAGATCCAAGATGTTTGTTGGAACTGTCGATTGGATTTGAATTTTCAAATAATGTCACAGGTTCTTGATTGGGTTTAAATCTGGGGACTAACTTGGTCATTTCAAGATATTTACATTATTTTCAGCAAGCCATTTCTTCATAGATTTTGCAGTGTGCTTAGGATCATTATCTTGTTGAAGATCCATTCAGGAGGATGTTCAAGATTTTCAATCGAAATCATTAAATTTGCTTCCAAAATATTTTGATATGCTGCGGCATTCATTCTATTACTGATATGTTGCCAGTACCTTTTGCAGAAAAACATCCTCAAATCATGATGCTTTCACTGTTGGAATTGTGTTCTTTTGTTCGAAGGCATCGCCATCTTTCCTCCATGCATGATTTCTAGAATTATGCCCAAACAACTCAATTTTGGTTTCGTCTGTCCATAATACTGTTTCCCAATACGATTTTTCCTTATCCTTATCTTCATGAATAAATTTCAACTTGGCATCTCTGTGTCTTTTCAACAGCAACAAAGTTTTCCTGTGGGTGGTGGGGTTGTTCCTATAAATTTCATTGCTTATTGTCCGTTTAGTGACACTGATCCCTGATGAAAGCAAATCATCCTGCAACTCTTAATGAGTAACCGTTCGATTTTGTTTAATTTGTCACATTAATTTCTTCGAAGATCTTGAAGAAATCTTCCGTCGAGCACCTGTTCTTCTTTGGTTTTCAACAGTTTTGAGTTTTTTTTTATATCTTGCAATGAATGAACTAATGGTAGTAAATGGGATATTCAGGTTGTCTGAGATTGTCTGGAACTTTTACCTTCTTTCCAGAACTTAACAATCAGTTCTTTATGCGAATTTGTCATTTCTTTACCTCTTGTCATGATAACATTATTAAAACATTCTGGAATAATCCACTTGAATAATCTAGATTATTAAAGCAGTTAAAAGTTTTAAAATCTGAAATTTGTATTGTACGAATATTTTTTTCACCCATTAAATTTGATAAATGGGATTTATTTCTATTTATTATTTTTTTTTCTATTTTTCTATGCATATTTTGTTATTATGTATTTGTTATTATGTATTTTTATTATGAAAAGTTATGTTTATTCATTGCAGAATTATTAATGAAAAGTATGTTTATTGATTAGTTGGAAATACAATAAATTAAACATTTTTATTGTGTACGAATGTTTGTTTCTCATTATATTATATATATATATATATATATATATATATATATATATATATATATATATATATATAAAACGCAGTTTCATTAAAAATATAGAGAAGTAAAAATATTTATTTCTGAAATATCTTTTCCGGATTATGAATGAGTGAAATACACTGGTGAATAAGTAACAATGCTTGGAATTTCGATGTGCTTAATAATGCATGTATGTGTATTAAGTAATCTTTTGTATGTGGCTTTCCCAGAATTTTTCCAGATCAATTAATCCTCACTGTTACCACGGAACTTCCCATTATATTCGTTTCCGTCTTTCTGAAGGCTCCATTACGAAAAGTCCCAACGGAGAAATAAAGCAAATAACTCTAACTCCTCCTCCCAATTTAGCGTGTTTGTTGTTGTCTTTGCTACATCAAAGAAATTGGTGCTGTGTTCTTTCATTTACCGTACACTAAAAATACTGATCAGTCTAAATACCCAACAACATTATCCACAATGCATGGTTATCCGCAAGATGTCAAAATCAACCAACAGAAGTTTTATTATCTTGAAAGTGTTTTAACTGAGGGTTGAAAATGTGACATAGAAATCCGAAGGCGCATTGGGATATTTTGCTTTGTTTTTGGCCTTCCAAAAACAAAGCAAAATATTAAGGAACAGGAAAATTCCGTTAGAAACAAGGATTGATTGATTGAGTTTTTTACTGTTTATCAACCATTTATCGGTTATTTAAAGCCGAAATATATTTTGGATTTTTAAAATAATTATTTTCTTTTTTGCGAAAGAATTTTTCATTAACAATTCTTTGAGAATAACAATGATTTTTTCCATATACAAATCCTACTATTTAACCTATAGTTGGGGGATTCATACATTTCCCAAAATCATTTATGTATAAGTGGATGTAACGGATCTGACTTTCTCATGACACGGCTCACACATCCGTTTCAAGGAAAAGAATGCTGAACTGATATGTAAGATCAATGCTAGACAATTTCCCCTCAGACGAAGGCAAGAGAAATGGGTTTCTATAGAAAAATCCTAAGAATAACCCGTACAGAACGTGTAAGCAACTATGAAGTCTTAAGAAAAATGGAAAGAAAAAGGATTCTTATACTCAAAATCAGAGAGACGACTGACATTTCTTGGACGCATAATGAGTCAGAGAGAGTTGGAGAATTTGACATCAATGGGACATATCGAAGGCAAAAATCCATCTTAGGGATTTTCAACTGGGCAGTCCTAAATGACCGTAAATATGATAAATATATATTTAAAAATCAAATGTTACTAACATATGCATTTTATGATAGGAAATATACCTAGGCATGACACAGAGTCGAATGTACTTCCCCTCCCAAACCCCCAACGAACAGGGTAGCCTGGTTCGGGGCCTCAGCAGTGCTTTTTTTTTCCTTCGCTATATAATCAACTTTTGCTTTTTTCTACTTACATTTAATGGATAAAATGTTTTCGCTGGTTTTGACATCATTCTGGGGTTTTTGGGGGGTTTTTTGTACAGATCGCTGAGTCATCCTATAAACACTGTATAAAATTCACTATTCTTATCCAGAAAGTGTTAAAATTATACCCAATTTTAACAATTTCCGCAGAGCATTGTTGATTTATTTAAGATGGAATGATCTATCATGACATGTCTCTAATTTGTATTTAGATACATTGTATTTATTTTCAGTTTTTCTAGTTGAATTTTTCATCTATGCTTTCATATGATTCATTATTGTATGTAATTAGGTTCCGATAAAAGTTGTATTTTATATGAAAAGTTGTATTTTATATGAATACTACCTTACGAAAATTGAGATGCAGTAGAGTAAATGGGGCCCTGTATCATAGATTCAGGGTGGTATCATATATTTAGGGTGGGGCACATCACCCTTCCACTGATCCTGTCTATGTTCGCACACGTTCTGAAGAGAAAAACTGCTGATTATCATGATACACACAAAGCTTCAAAACGTAAATTTAATTGCCGACTGTTATTTATAAGAAAAAGTAAGAACATTAAATAAAATAAAATATGATTTTACCAGTTTTGCTCGTTTATTATCAAAACTCGAACGAGCATAATAAAAAAGTATGTATTGATTAAAAAGAAAACAAAATACATACGTTAGTAATATACCAACGACAATATATTTAAATGCAGCCATTTCTGTTTTTTACACAGAAGAGTCTGCCTAAACTTAAGACGAAATTTATAATTTAATCTTTAAATTCAATGGTCTATGAGGTAGAAAATTTACCTAATGGCGTTCATTTACAAAACGGGCCGTATACGCACCTGAAAATCATAAAAGCAAGGTAAGTCACAGGCGTTTATAATTCGTGGATGAGTAAAAAAAAAGGTGTAAATATGCATTTTAGTATTGAAAACATTTCTAGGGAAGTGAAATAAGGACTGATAAATTATACATAATCGTACGTTATTAAATAACGTTCTAAAAATTTGAAATTTACCTCCCTTTTAGATCATCAATTTTCTAAGCAGCTATTCACATTTTCTTTTGTCTACATTATATCGGCCTGTTAAAATTTAGCTTTTTATGTGACATGTGGGGCTGTATAATACTAGCTGGCCATGCTTATAATATGTCCGTTTTCCACATCATAATTAATATCTTTATCTCTGATAAAAAGTCAATTAATTTTGTAGTTCATCAAGCCATCGAAACAACAGAGTACTCAATTATCTCATAATTGTTCGTTAACAGAACAAAGTTGATCAATAAATTACTGTTGATGTCTAACTTTTTAATTAGATAAACATACAACTTTACTAAATCTATTATTCGGTATTATCTACGAAAGCAATATAGATGCTAACAAAAACATCATTTCCATTTTAAAATACTTAAGTACATAGCGAATCAATAGTTCTTTGGTAAACACCACTATGAAAAAATATACCCTAGAAATCGTGAATACAGACAGCTTTTGCAACATGAAGTGCCGAACTTGTGAGTAAAGACAGCTTTTGAAACATTCACTAGCTTTCCTTTTCAGGTTCAGAGAAAAGGCATGTAACACATTTCTGTACTTTGTCAGCATGTCCTCTTTGTAAAAAATAAGAATTTCGTTTACATTCTTCCGACTCCTCCCTTTGTTTTAACATTATATTTTTGTGATGTAATAATCGATGTCCGTATTTCGATATTAAAATATTATTGCAAAAGATTGCTCAAGACATATTTGGCTTTTTATATACATTATTTTGAATGTTATAGTTAACGAAAAAATTAACCTCGTTGCTATCTGACTTTTGCCCCCCAAAACATCGATACGATAAGGAAAGTGAGTTGATACTAACAATGTATCAGTAACCTATTAAACATCAACACTGAAATGGAAGCAGACATTTTTACCCTCAAACAGCAATGATGATGTTTTAAAACCCAGTTGGTGTTCATCTACAAAAGTAACGTAATGTCGTCGATTTGTACAAAACGTTTTTTCACAATGCAGTCAAAGGTATATAAAAAACAGATATTTTATTATTTTATAGATTTTTTATGAGTACTGTATTCCTGCTTTGATTGATTTTCAACGTTTCCTTTTCACGCGGATGTGAAATACAATTATGACACACATTAATTTGGAAAATTTTGCAAAAATAAAAATAATTCTCGGATGTTAATGAAGCTTTCAGAAACTATTTACAAATGATGAACATTATTATAAATATGTTTTCTTTTTTTAAAATCATGGCAAAAATATTTTTTATATTTATTACCCTCCCCCTAACTAACTTTATGAAAATTCTAGAAATTCGATCGAATCCAGTTTAGTGATTACAATAGTTAAAAGCACAAGGCTTTGAGGAATGCAAATCATGTTTTTTTTTTAATTGGACCCTCACTCCTACCTGAAAATCAGCTCTGAATTGTAACATACAAAACTCAATAAAACAAAGATATTATTTAATTTCAAATGCTTTTATTTGCTTTTAGTTTTTTATGAATATGGACAATATTTTCTGAAAGCAAAAATTTTTCGATGAAAATTATTTGTTATTTATTTTTAATTATTTTAATTATTTTAGATTTTACATTTGTTAAAATATTATAAAATTAGTTGAAAGCCGCATTCAGTTTTGTAAATGTCCTTATGAGATAGATCTTTTTTACCACATTGTAAATTGTATCACTTCGACCAATCAGAATGTCCCGCAATAATTAAGAAATGTAATTTTGTGTTCATAATACGGCTGTAATTATAAAGTACGGAGGACCAGCAAAAATACAATTAAGTTGCGTTATTTGAGTTATGCACCGTTCTCCGCTGTTAAGGCCTTTATTTTTGCGAAAGAGAAGTTAATTTCATTTTTCAATTTCAACTCAGAAGGATATCTACAAGTATTAGCATCATCGTATGAAATTTATATGATCTTATTTTTATATTAATGTTAATGCTATGACATTTTTCCTTAAATGAAATATCAAAATTAATAATAAAATGAATGGAAATACAAATAACACAGTAAAATGTAATAAATGTACATAAAATTATAATATTTTATGTACACTTCTGATAAAATTTCATAAGAAAGGTAGCTATAAATTAATTAGATACCTTATGAAATTTAATCTCACTCTCAACAGTCTTATTTTAATTTTTTTATAATATATTTTCCATAAAGCATCGTAAACGTAAAGGTGAAAGATCAGTACAAAAAAAATTAGAGCGCTGAAAGTTTTCCATAATACGTATGTACTGGGATTTTTTACTACTGCTACTACCACTTGTTACTCTAGTCTACTCTACTGACCCTACTGCTCTGACTGACTTCGCTTCTGATAGAAGGGTCGTTTTTATAATCAGATTTCAGAATGATGAATAATTTTTCTCATCTTTCATCATTGGTAGTAAGGTTGTTTTAGGATGATAAATTTTTTTTTACCTTTATTTCAGGGATGATGAAATATACTTATTTTCTATCATCACTCATGGCCAGGTTATTTTTAGAATGATGAAACATCATCATCATTCTGGATCATAACAGATGTTCCCCCATAAGAACAGAGTGTCTTAACAATAAAAATAATCATCATCTTTTTTTTTTTTTTTTATGAAACAGTGTTTTCTATTCATCTGTAGAATCTGAAGAACTGCTACTGTCTCATAACAAATATATAGCCATTGTTTGGCTCCAGATTAACGTTTTGGTTTTTGGAGCGAGATTGACTCTTAGTGATTAATAAATTGTTCATTTTATTTTGGTTGAAGTAGATGTATGCGTGGAGCCTATGCGCAGAAAACGTATTTACGCAGTCAGTTCCTTGAAGAAAAATGTAAGAGGCGCGGCAATGGTTTTCTGTGATGACAAGAGAAAATGTGGCAAGTCTTCTAGTTAAAAATTTGATATGTTTTCCATTGGATCTTTCGGACTGCAGGTATTTAGTTCCAATGTGACTAAGAAACCATATGGTGACACGAAAGTAAAAATGCATCCTACTTCTGAACAAAAGTAGGATGAGAATTTAGGAATTCTTCTATTCGGTTTTTTGTTAAAAGACAAAATTCGGAGTGTCGGGATTTGATACAATAATATCGTTTTGTACTGTACGATTTAATTGATGTTTTTTTTTTAAGTTGTAAGCACTTTATTTCGTGTTATTGGTTTATAAATACTTTATAGGAAAACACTCCTTATGTTTATGTAGGTATTGTTGGCTGAAAATGTTTCTCATCTTTAAAATTAATAAGTTTATAATTCAGTTTGTAATTAAGTTTATAACTAACATATTGTGTGAAATATGTTGCATATTTTATTAGATATTTTAGTGAAAACAGCAAGAACGAAATTTCAATCTGGAAATATATTAATAAATAAATGTTTTCTATTAAAATATCAAAATGGCTTAATTCTTTGTGATAAATGTGAAGTGATTTGTTTACATTCTCAGATTGAAAAGAAGCAGAATAGGTTCCTAAAGATTACCTGCCTTTATAGAACCGGTTCCTGGAAATTTTGGATGCCATTATTGGCTATAACTAACCTGAAAAATACTTCCACAAAACATAAAAATAAAAAAAAGATTAAAAAATTCATTGATGCATATATCTTGTAATTTCAATGGAATTCGATAATTTTCAAATTTTTAGTAAATTTTTGAAAGTATATTTTCTTCACGTATCAAAAGTCTGCATGATTTTGAAGGTTTCGACACATAGCAGTTAAAAGAATCGCTGATCTTTTCGAAGGGACAGTTATCAAATATATTTGTCCATTTCCCAGATGATTGTCAAAAAAGAACTTAGGATATCCCAATTAAACAGTTATTAAAGAGTTTGAACTTCTGGTTTTCCACCCATCAATATGCAAAAAAAAAAAAAAAAAAAAAAACTATCTTGGCAAAATAAAATGGAAGCATTTTACATACAAAGGGAGGTAACGATTACACAGAATTATCTCCCCTGCATTAAAATAATTTCTATTGCAATGATTATAAGGTGAAATGACTGAATCGATGAAGTGAGTTGAAATTCAAGCCTTTTCATTCTAATGTTCATCCTATACACAGCTCAAGGGCCATTCGAGGTAAAGGGGTACGGAAAGTGGCTGTTGTATGAGCAGTTATAGTAAGGGTCGCAGTTCATACGTATATATGTCAAAGATAACGGTTAACCTTAGACTGGAAGAGGTTAAAATTGTAATGGTCGGGAGAGGATGCTCCTGGGGTTGTGTTCCACAAAGCAAAAGTTCTTGGGAAGATGCTATCCGAATGAAACTTGCTCCTTCTTAAAGGAATATGAATAGAATGGGGGTGGTCCGCCACAATGTATATGTGGTGGCTGGGAGAGGAACGAAGGAATGTAGCACATTAGTCTGAACATTTTCCAAGAAAATAGCGGTAGAGTTTCGCTTGTGGGAAAAGGGGTTGTAAGGTTGAAAGCAATTCATCACTCACAAGGCCGCGTAGAAGCAAAAGATTAATCTACTTCTTAGTTTGTTGTTTCCGCAGATTTCTTAGAATTATTATGTCACTATCATGTCACAATGATAGTGAAGTTGGATGAGTAAACATTTGGGGGAAAACACTCTCACAATTTACTTCTATGCCACGACAAGGAGATTTGAAAGCTGTTGACTATTAATAAAACTTGACAGAGTACAATCAAACCAAGCAGATATAAATGTGAGTAGCATCAAATTAAATCATCATCATCATCATCATCATCATCATCATCATCCCCATGATTGGTTGTGGTGTTAGGGTCACTGCGCAGCTGAACACCTGGTCAGTCCCCTCGACATATCGAAGTTGAAAGCGTAACGTGTCTTGGGCATGTAGAAATGGCCGAGCTAATCCTTAAGCAGGTCAAACCATAGCCGATGTCCTCCAACTTAAAGGCTCGTTTTGGTCACGGTGATGTGGATGTTGATTCCATCAGAGAAATCACTCACCCCTGGCGATTGGCTTTAGACAAAGAAGCCCTCCAACTAGTAATGCTGTGTCGTCACCACAATGGCCTCATACATAGCTATGAAGAAACAGTCTACACCGTTTTCCTAGATGGCCGTTGACACTACATGGTTTGTGCGATATTTAACAGGTCTTGTTTTTAAACCTCGTGAGTGCCTGGCCACTCTCCGGAAGCAAACTAAATGCAACTTCTTACGTATCTCTTCCCATCACATGAATAAAAGCAGCTTTTCTCGCACTTCTCGCTTGTAGAATTCTTTTCCGCCTACATACTTTGCAGCCAACTTTGATATTCAAAAATTTAACTGCAATGTCAATAATAATCTACTGCCTTCTTGATTAATCTTCTTCTATTCTTCCCGCCTCTTTAATAATGTTTCTCTTTTTTTCTTTCACACTCAGTAACCGATTGTCTTATTTACTTCCTTGCTTGGGATGAGATGATTTTAAAAAGGAAAAAAAAACTATGTTTGGCATGGAAAATGCGAGATGTTAAGGTGATGATCATCTGATGTCCCACGACAATCAGCTACAAATGGTGCGACAACGCAACAATTGTGACTTTCATACTGTTTTTTTTTCATTTAAATTATTATTCATTTATTTTAATAAACTCCGCTTTTTTATTAGTTCTGAAGTGCGATATCTGCCAGAAAAGTATCCAGAGTATGGGCAGGCTACTTTTATTTAACATCGAAAGACTGGATACTTTTATTTTAATATCGAAACATTGGATATATATATACTACAAGTGCGTAATGTCACAAAAGGAGTAATTATATATATATATAAGTGGATATTGAGTTCAACACCAAGGGGCGACAGAGTGTTGTAGCATGAAACAGACTGTCGCCTCTTGGTGTTGACTTGAAGAGGTCAAGATTAAAGTATTCAGAAAAGTACCTACGCAGGAGTTTGTTCCACAAGGTGGCACTTCTTGATAAAAAAATGTCTGCATAAAACTTCCTTCTTCCATTTTTGAGGAAATTAGTTTGATTCGACTCCGTGGAGTTAGCATTGCGTAAACTTTTCGAACAGAACGTGTTTGGGAAAAGCTTTCAAATTCAATGAATCTGTTTTTACGTAGTCTTGTCTTTTCTTCGCCGTTTTCCCTTCGTGTCGACGTTTAAATAATTTCCTCGTTCACCTCCCCCCACTTGTTCCCTCCTTGTCTTTGTCTTTCTTCCTCAATCTATGAAACATACAAGAAGGAGAGAGTAGACCATCCCCTTTCTGTCTCATTTTATCTTTCATCTTCCCACTTTTTCCCACCTTCACTTCGTCCTTTCTTCCTCACTTTATTAATCCTTTTATCTTCCTACGCATTATTTCCCTTCATTTAATTCCATTTCTTCACTTTCCTTTTCTCTCTCTCTCTCTCTCTCTTTCTCTCTCTCACTCTCTCTCTCTTTTCCTTCTCCTGTAATTGCTGATATTTGCACTCAACTAGGTTGCGACATAAACAGGTGAGAAAATTACATCCAATTTTAATGGACAGTTCCAGTTAGGAGAAAAGAAAAGTAGTTCAGGCAAAGACAGACAATCGAACGGCATGAAAGAAATAGAAGCTACCAAACAAGCTGCATCGAACAATCGGTGTGTGTGTGTGTGTGTGTCTGTGTGTGTCTGTGTCTGTGTGTTTAGACAACAAATGGCAGGAAATGAGAAAATAAACTACGTTTGATTATAAGAACAAAATTAAAATAAAATAAAATGTCAAAATAAAAAAAAAATATGAAAGTTCGTTAGCAAGTGTTAGCTCGCACTTAAGAGAAAATTTCAAACTCGATGGTAACTTTCTTTCTTTCTTTTAAGCCACGTCGAGTCTGGTCAATACCTAGATGGGTGATTGCTTGGGAACACCAGGTGCTGTAAGCTTGGGCGTGCAGGTGGTGTAATGGATCATGGCCCAGAATTGTTAATCGGGGTGTCAAATTCCACTTCCAATTAGGTTCAGTATATTCACTTACGTGTAAATAGTACCCCCTTGGGAAAGTATGTGGCCACCGCTCCTTCCCCCAGCTATAGGCTAATTAGTAACTCTTGTATTACTAAATCATTATTATATAAAAAAATGCTTACAATCTAAAAATATTTTCTGGTTTTAAATAACCTGAAAAGGGTTGATAAGCCGTCAAAAACGAATCAATGAATCAATCAATCTTGATTTCTATCTGTTCATATTTATCTATTTATTTGTCTATCTCAGTCTTTGTCTGAAGCAAGTACTTATCCAATTAGCTTCTGTTGCATAAAATTGTATAAATGGAGCTAATTAACACCGTGAAAGAATACTTAAAATAGAAACCTATATTTGGGACATCAACTCTTTGAGAGAAATAGTATATCCCAGTTCTTCTTTTTCGTTCAGGACGTGGGACATTCATAACGCCATCATAATTTCGTAGTTTTAAGTAATATTTGTCTTCTTACTACCAGTCCCTGTTGCATTTAAACACGCCCCTTAGGTAGGTTACTCAATGTTTCCTTCTTTCTCTCTTGCTTTCAGTGTGAATATCTTTCAACCCGTCTTTTCTCATTATCTATCACAGAAATTTCAACTGTATCATAACTCCAGCTTTTGAATATATTATGTGGGAGATAATTCGTCCTCTATCTCGGGTAGAAGATTACAGAGGTGAACACCACTGTAAAAAATATTATTTTTCGGTTGATCCATTCTTCAGCCCTCATCAAGTGGTAACCTCGAATGAATAATGAAACACATCTCCATTAACCTACATCCAACACATATAGTTAGAGGTTTTGGAGACAATCTTCGAAATTTCGATCTTCTCGCGAGGATGAGAGGGATTATACTTTCCTACTCGGAAATCGGGCGTTAATATAACATCCTGTCAATCGATTGTTTTTTTTTTATAAAGAGACACGTAAGAAGTTGCATTTAGTTTGCTTCCCGAGAGTGGCCAGGCACTCATGAGGTTTAAAAACAAGACCTGTTAAATATCGCACAAACCATGTAGTGTCAACGGCCATCTAGCAAAACGGGGTAAACTGTTTCTCCATTAGTTCAGCTGGATTCACTTTCAGTTTCATGAAGGCACAACCACCAAGTTCCTTCCACTTTAAATCTTCCTCGTTGTTCATATGTTCTGTCCATTGTATTCTCGGTACACTTCCTTGAAACCACATCTCTGTTGCCACAAGACGAACATGCAGGTGTAAACAAATAAGATTTTCTTCACTAAGCTACTGTATTTTGGGGACTTTAAATCACTTATTTCATAAATAGTGTTGATAGCTATGCTAGGCCAGCTGATATACACTTTAAGAAAGTCAGAGAGATCTGCGGCTTATACGTTGGAATAAAAACAATAATAAAGAGAAAAACTGCTGGAATTTTTCTTCTCTGTTTCATTATTTATAACTTTGTTAGTTAACTTACATTTTATTTGTCATATGTTTTCTTCTATTTTGAATCCTCTTGAGGCTTTTCTTTCTCACTTTTTTCTTTCATTTCTTTGTTTCGTTTCTTCCTGTTTCTATTCTTTCAATTCCTCACATAATGCTTCTAACTTTTCTTTTTTTTCTTTTGTGTTTAAAAGCCTTTTTATTCCTTCCTTTTTCTCTACTTCATTTCTCCATCTTTCTTCCCTGATTTTTGTTTTCTTTCTTCATGGTTTTCTTTACTTTCTTCTTCCTCTCATTTATTCTTTCATTTCCTCCTTTTTTTTATTTCTCTTTTGTTTCCCTCTATTAATGGTTTTGCCTTTCTTTCTTTTTCATTTAACTTCTCTTTCTTCTTTAAGTCGTTTTTCTTTAACTCTTTTTTTTATTTTTCGATTAATTACTTTTCTCTTCTTTCTCCATTCTTTTTTTTTTTTATTATTCTTTTATCTGACTGTCTTCTTAATCCTTTTTCTGGTCGTTCACTTTAAAATTTAAAAAGGAGAAATATATTTTCTCTCTGATCCTATAATTAACAAACCAACATTGGAGACGATGTCTTGTTTGCGTTCACCTAAAAACAACGTCAACATTTGTTTTAACATTCTACCAAAACAGCATCGTTTCTTATGTTGCCGCTTTTCCTAATATTAAATTTACACTTATAATGTCCACATGGATACGCATGCACCTAAGTATGTGGGCGGCTCAAAAACAAAGCGAACACCAGACGAAGCTAGTCTTAAATACTTTCACCGAAAGTATTTTTTAAATGACAAAAAGACACAAGCATGAACACACACACACACACACACACACACACACACACACACACACACACACACACACACACACACACACGGTGAAAGTTTACCACTTTTACGTAATCGGCAGCTCAAGTAATCCTTCAGAAAGTGCTGTTCTCAAATCACTTCTAACAGAGGTCAGTCACAGATGTCCATTGTAAACACCGTCGGTCGAGAGATGTTGACCCAAGTCTTCGTTCAACGCCAATTACGCTAACACAGAGAGATCTACTGCTTGAAAAGATCTACTGTCACATCACCTGGGTTTTGCTCTCATCTTGCACCTGTTCTTTTCAGTCCGGTCGTCTTTCGTTTAAGTTTGACCTGCGCAGAAATAAGCACAGAAATATACAAGTCCCAATGAACACGTTTCAATCCTGCCAAAAGCCTTATTCATACTGCAACTGATGCAATGTTAGAAATAACTTTTGAAGTTTTTTTGAAATTCCATCAACTTATCTAACGGAGGCAGGGTGGAGCACGGTGGACGTACGGTGGAGTAATGGATAGTGACTTGGATTGGGGAATCGGGGAGCTGAATTCGAATTTCAGTTGAATCCATTACATTCACTTACTTGGGAAAGGTATGAATCCTCTTCTTCTTCTTCCCCAGCTATGGGTAAATAGCAGGACAGACCAGGTTCTATAGCCTTGGATGGTAGCTGGACTAATGCAGAAAGAAATAACAAACTACAACGGGAAAAAAAAAATCTGCCTTGTTAGTCATGTATCGAAAGATACATGATCGCCTAAGTGTGTATCATGCATGGCACATGACTGACTGATGCAATGCAAATTAGAAAACGCGAAAAATTTGTACTTATAAGAATTCTTTTGGAAAAAGTTATAGCTGTTTGTTGGAAAATTATAATTTTAAAATTGCTTTGTAGCAAATGTCTCACATGCACCTAAATCCCGATAGGTCATGCACTCTCCAGAAACACTTCTACATATCGATGTCTTCTTTTGAAGTTCCTATTCTCCTTAAAACTTTCTCGTTTACTGTTTATGCCATTCAAAGTGCGTTCGTTGGTAGTACCGTATCCTTGTTGCTTCAGTGTCTCTTTTTATCCGTGAAAATATCGTCCAATATTCGTTGCCATAAATGTGATTACACAACAGTTCATCGATTTTTTCCTTGTTTCTTGACTGGTATGAATCCACCTTTTCTCCCGTCAGCTATATGTTAATTAGTAGAACTTATATCATTAAAAATAATTATTATCAATCCAAATTATAACAATCTAAAAATATTTTCTGGCTTTAAATAACCTGCAATAGATAAATAAGATGTAAAAAGAAATCAATCAATATCAATCAATACTGGTGAAGAAGAAACATGAGGTAGCAAAGTGGTTGTGTAGAAGTGTACTGAGAATACCATGGACTGAACATGTGAGTAACAAGGAACTAAAACTTAAAATCAGAAAGAGATTGTTGATATTTCTAGGCGCATAATGAGAAAAGAGAGCTTGGAAAGTTTGACGCTCACAAGACGGAAATAGCAAGTAACAAGCTTTTGTAAATGGATGTCTGAGCGGGCAACGGAGTGTGAGAAGGGACAGTGAAAAAACGAAACTTACAAAGAGCTAAAAATGATAGGAAGTTGTGGAAAGCCACGATCGCATTCTGTCGTCTTAAGATTAATAGCTAGACATTGGTTTTCTTCTTATCTAACTGTTCTTACAGTTTTCTTTCTTGGTTTGGTCTCCTCTTCTTTTATGTCAGGTCCCAGGAAGAAAAAAGTTAGCAATCATGGCTCTCCACAATTTTCTGATTATGTCTTTTTGTTATTTCTCCTAAACCTTGTTCCACCATCCATTTACTAAGTAGGTTATGCGTTGTTTTCTTCTGTCCTCCTTTGCCTTCAATCTGTCCTATGAGTATCAGATTTTCCAAGCCCTCTTTCCTCATTATGTGCCCTAGAAATTTCGACTATCTTTTCCTGGTGTTAAATATGTGTCCTTTTTGTTTCCATTTTCAGCGGTGAAATAACCAAGAATAAAGTTTTACTTGTTGTCAGGAGATTTGAATGACTGAAAGTGTTTGAAGGGTATAGAGTGAAGCGTATAGCGTGCTGCTTATTATTCAACGGAAGACATATCCTTATGATACGGCCAAACTGACGTAGTTAGTCCAATTAGCTTGTTGGCCACGTATTTTCTAACCACGAAGTCTACTCAAGAGATTCTCATGCGTTTGTGGTTTGCCTGTTGAGCAAACAGTGGGATTTACATCGTTTTTTTTTCAAATGGCCTTAATCTGGGAAGATGATTTGGATAGTTACAATAAATGATTATTTACTTAGAAACAAATTGCTTTTCACGAAAATAATAGAAGGATAAAGAAAAGAAAGACTAGACATTTATAAGATGCTCTCATAAAAAAAATCGTAGATGTCTCAATTTTTTCTTAGTCCTGTGTTAGTCACATGCGGTATTTTGTTAAGGCAACTTTTTAAAGTACTCGTATTTCCTAGTTGGCAACTTGTTTCTTTCGCTCCCTCCCACTACTCTCTCGTCTCAGTGAGGGTGCGTAGCGCGCGGTGTGGCGTAGTTGTAGTTCAGCTGTTGTGGAAGGTAGACTCCGGTGGACTATCTATTTGCAGAAATCCAAAGTGACTAATGGGGGGGGGGATTAAATATTTGCTAGGCACTAGATTATCATTAAATGACAATTGTTATAAAATTTTAACTTTTTCAACTTTTATAAAAATAAGTAAAAATAAAAAACTTGGATAGAAACAAAAATTTAAATTTAGAAATTTCAAATTTCAATATCCCAACATTTTCCGCGTTTCCTCTCTACGGATAATTATAAAAAAACGATTGCGTTTTTTATATCCCCCCCCACTTCATACCCAGCAAAAGCAAACATTTTAGTACGATGAAGTCCTAAAGAACGAAATGCATCACACAATTTTGTCTTTCCACTTTCTCATTCGTTTTTCTAATACGTATATATATATGTGTGTGTGTGAGTGAGTGAGTGAGTGAGTGAGCGAGCGAGCGTAACGTAACGTAACGTAGCGTCCCTGTTTCTTTTCTATAAATGCTTTGGTAATTGTTCAGATGAACTTTCCTCTATGGTAAATAGACTTGATGAATTTAAGCTCAGTACTAAATGGGCGACAAGGTTTCATTATTTTACAGCTGAAATGACGATATGTAGAACTCTCTTTCGATTTTTTGCTTCTCAATCAACTTTGATCTTCAAAAATGCAATGTCAATTATTATCTTCCATCTTGTTAAATTTTATTTTTTGTTATCGTCCTCTCTCCTTAATAGTACGTTTTTTTTCTCATATTCTATAAGACCCAGGAACCACTTGCGTCTTAGTGGTTTTATTGCTTTGCTTGGGGTGAAATGATTTTAAAAAATAATAAAAACACAAATGAATATTTGGGTTTTTAGTTGTTGTTGAAAACTCATAGGATTTTAGATTTCAGTTCTCTCTGTGAATTCATGCGATTTCTAGATTTTGTCTTGATTGACAAAAAAAAAAAAAAAAAACTAAATCCAGACTCACATAAGTATGTGGTCACAAATGGGACACCTAGTGCTTTTTCACAAAGTCTTGGAAACATCCATTGCGGAACACCAATACTCCTCCAAAGTCTTGTTTACAAATTGCATTTCAAGAGCACGATTTGTCCGCCACTGTTAAAATGGTTAAAGGTATCAGCAAAAATAAATTTGAAATGTTTAACCATTAAAGTCTAAACATTTAAATTTATTTATTATTTTTGCTAAATTGCCAAATCCAAGGTTTTACAGGCAGACATATGCGGATCGCTATCAGCAGCAAAGTACCACGTTTTGACAAAATCATAGCCAAGAAACAGGAACCAAAAATCCATTAGATTTAAATTTTACATTTTTTATGTGAATTTCTTAATGTTAGATTTCAGTTTTTTAAAATTGTTTAATTTACACTTAAATTGGGTGAAAAGCTTATTTTTGGTATCTAAGTTTGTTATAACGGTTTTTTTCTTCCTTTTCATGTCATTCAAAAATTAGCTTAAATAAATCTGTTGCTCAAATTGAGTATAAATTGCCTTCTTCATCTTCATATGAGATATTTTTTTTGTATATATATATATATATATATATATATATATATATATATATATATATATATATATATATATATAACGAAGTGAAATCATATTATAAGTTTTCTAGGTGTGCGAGACATAGAAAAGATTGGGAACCCCTGATCTAGTCGCATGACCCAAACAACAAGCCATTATTCTTTTGCCATTATCATTCATACAACAGAAACTGAAAAAATCGCAGCAAATTTCTTTCTCCATATGATATTTTTGTATCCTTTTTGTTCTTTTAGGAGCTGACAACCGACCCGGAAAGAGAACTGCAGACCCCACCCCTGGACCGGGCGAAAAAAAAAAAAAAAAAAAACTAATCATCAATTGAATATATGGTCATCAACAAGAGAAAAGGTCCAAGAGGCCAGTGACGAATTGGAGATATTAATATCAAGCAGGTGCCGAAGTTTAAATATCTGGGCAGTGTTTTAACAGACGATGTGAAATGCGACACCGAGACACGCTTAGGACTAGCGAAAGAAGCATTCCAAAAACTAAGCAAGCTGGTGGGAAACAGAAACATTTCGTTGGAAACAAAGAATAGTGCTTGATTGCTATGTGATATCAACCCTTTTATATGGCAGTGAATGTTGGATCATCTCCACAGAGATGGAGCAAAAATAAGGTAGCAAAAATGTGGTTCTGCAGAAGGATGCTAAAAATTCTATGGACGGAAAGAGTAAGCAACAAGGAAATCTTAAAGAAAATAGCAACAGGAAGAACACTACTACTCAGCATCAGGAAAAAAGAACTGAAATTCCTTGGCCAGATAATGAGGAAGGAGGGCTTGGGAAATTTAAACCTCACAGGGCATGTTGAGGGCAAGAGAGATAGGGAAAAGAAGCGTGCTACTTATTTGACGAGCTTGTGTGAATGGGTGGCAAAATGAGGGTCGGAAGCCTTAGCAAAAGGAGAAAATCTGCCAAGATCTACACCAGATAGGAAGTTGTGGAGAACCATGATCACCTATGTCCTGAAGGGACGCAGCACCTAATTGAATAATAATAATAAGAAGAAGACGAAGATGGAGCTATATATCTTTTTTCTGTTGCTTGTAGGAAGTTGTGGAGGGCGAAGATGAGAAAATGAGAACGTTTTTAGGAGGATTTTAAAATGGGAAACGTCTGTGAAACGGGAATTTATTGTATACTTCTGGAATTGACCGCGGGTGACCGAAACTGCTGGTGATCGAAACCGCGGGTGATCGAAAACGCAAGTGGCTGAAACCGCGGATAATGTGGGCATTGTTATTAACGGACACTGATTTTTTTCTTTGCTTATTAAGTTGTGAACTTTATATTTTAACTAAGATTAATAAATAGCAACATTTTGGCATGGTCGAAGGTTGAATAAGGTAACCTAGCAAATCATTACTACTGCGATCAATTCATTCCTGTTAGTACGCCCTCGTGTCACACTAAGCCATATTTAGTAAATAGAGATACAGCAGGGAATATTACGGTGTCTATCTTAGAGTGACATTTAGCAAGATGGGCACGAGGACCATTAACTAATGTAAGGAATTGATATCCCATATTGGCGTTCTTTTGCTAAGTTTACTAAATATACGCGCCTTGACGTAGTGTAATGGTTATTGAGATGATTGTTAGTTTTTACCCTCTCTTGGTGACTCCACCTTATAGCCTTGTACTGTATCAAGCCAATAATATAAAACATGGCTCAATATGCGGATGTGGTTTCAGTAGTTAATGTCTCACGATAAGTTGACAAATCCTCGTGATCTAATCTAAGCGAACAGAATATTCAGCTAAGAATTTGTTGAACAAATATTTAATATGCCTCCGGCTCCAAGTACGTGAGTGCTTTTTCTCGTTCCTAATTGTTATCCAGTGAACAAGTGAACAAATTATTTAAACTTATAACGTATAATTAGCATAATCATCTCAACATACTTTGTGATCCGTTATCGTTAGACATTATATGTACCTTTCAAAGGATCACATATTTCAACATAAAATATTTAATATACAGATGATTAAAGCACATCCTGAGACTGCTGCAAGCAGATATAGCTGAAATTCTAAAATATAGTGCGATATATGTATATACACTTCAGATGACATACAAGTGGTTTCCCTGATAGAAAAGGGGGGTACATTTACTAAGACGAAAGTGTATAGAAAGTGCTGTAATCGCTAGAACATACACAGTAAATTTACATCCAAGTTCTTACGAAATTTCAACTTAATTGGCAGAGCTTCTATGATCATAATGTGGGATATTTAACCCATAGCTGCTCATTATGGAACTGTATTCCTGATCAAAATTCGTAAATAATTATATAGGCCACACTACAACATGTTTGACACGCAGACTCACTCTACACCTTTCTGACAATAGCTCAATTAGATCTCATTCGGATCATACTTGTTGACAACACTAATATAATAGCATCATCTACATGCAAAATAAAAGGATAAAAATAATGGAAGCCTTATTAATAAAAACAAACACGCCAACACTTAATAATATTAACTTTGAACATGAGCATAATATATTGACCGTGTTTTGAAACAAAAAAAATGAAAACATTTTATAAAACATACATGCAACAAACTATTTCTTATTTTAACAGTTAAAGTATAATCCTTGAAAATGGCTAATTGTTTAACATCCGAAAAGAAAAAAAAATATTAGATCGTATGAGAAATTGTATAAAAAATTGAATAAAAGCACCTTGTCTGTCGTTTTCAATGAAATGTGCAGGAAAGAAAGATTGCTGCCTAAATACACAAATAAAAATTATGTGATTGTAGAAGCCCAGAAGACTGCCCATTGGAAAATAAATGCCGCGTAAAATCTGTGGTATACCAATGTACTATCTCATCCATTGAGAGTCCTAATACTAATATGATATACATTGGGTCTACGAAGAATGAATTTAAAACCAGGTGGAGACAGCATAAAATCTCCTTCAACAATATTAATAAAAGAAATCAGACATCTCTATCTAAATATTTTTAGCATTTGAAGGAAATAAATAAAACACCAAAAGTAATATGGAAAATTATAAACATAACTAGAACTTGTAAAACTTGGGATGACCCATGCCCTTTATGCCTACATGAAAAACTACACATTATTAAGTTTCTAAATAATGAAAATTTATTAAACAATAGACATGAATTAACGGTTTTTTGCCGACATCATCAAATTTTCGTATTGAATAATTAGCATAAAAACAAACAAACAATTGAATAATAAATACAAATTTTAAACTCCATAGTCTAAATAAAAAGTTTAAAAGCCCTACCCCTACCTAGATAATAATAATAATAATAATAATAATAATAATAATAATAAAACCCTATATGAAGTCGTCAAAAAAACAAATGTTAGCGAATTATGGCAGTTTTTGTATACACAAAACCCTTTCAGGAAAAAAACCCTTTCACCAGACTAAAAATCTATTGCTTTAAAAAATAAAATAAAATCTTTGAATGTAAAATATTGATACAAATTATTAACCCTTACGCCCCTTTTTTAAAAACAATTGCTCTAGCCGTTACCATAGTAATTTCAATTTTAATAATGAATATGCTTATAAAAACGCGTAAAGTTCAAGTATTAGTTATTAAAAAAATTCGCTTGAAGATGGAATAGAGCTTGGTGCTTTAATTCAATTTAATTCAAATAATTATATTGAAGTTTTCGGCTCTTGTTTTGAAACATGAGAACTCTTATGTAGCGATGGAATCATATTTTTAAATAAATAATTATCTTTCAAAGTAAAGCAATAACAGCGTCTTTTTCGAGCCTGTTCTTTCCAAAGAAAATTAGTGACACTTTCTCTCATGACTTCCTTCTCTCTTTTTCTTTTTATATCTTTTTTTTCCTCTACCTCTTTTATACCAATATATAACTTCCGTTAAGTTAACCGTTTAAATGTGTCAATGTCTGGACCTCCTCAAGTAATTTTAAGTATGAAAGAATAGAAATATTAAATTACATCTAACTCACTTATGTCTTCTCTCTCCCCTCCTCACTTCATTAATTTACATATGCTTAATACGGCCCGTCAAAAATGTGTAAATTTGTTTTCATTTTTCGTTTCAACCTTTGTAAGTAAAGTCTGATGATCCGCAGTCCTTTTAAAAGGGCTGTGGTGAAATAATTTATTACATGGAACCTTAAAGAGGTCTGTTTTTATTTAAATTATTTGCTCTGGATTATATTGAGCTCTCTGGATTTTATCCTCCTTAGGTGTACCCATACGGATTACCTAGTTTTTTCATAAATATATATATATATATATATATATATATATATATATATATATATATATATATATAAAGATGTATATATATGAAGAAGGAATGTATGGTGCTAACTGAAATTATTGTTAACCATGCATGTTATGGATTTATTATGTTGTTTACTAGTTTTTGTCCATTATGACTATCCTTGTTGCAGCGTATGTATTATGGGGGAAGAAATATATATATATATATATATATATATATATGTGTGTGTGTGTGTGTGTGTGTGTGTGTGTGTGTGTGTGTGTGTGCATTTTGTAGCTAAGTTGGATGCTACACAGAAATCGGGTTAAACAGGTCTCCTTTAAATTAATGTGGGATACGTCTTTAACTAAGCTCATAAACTTAATAAATGTACACTAGGAAATTAATGCCGATCTAACTTTTCCTTAGTTTAAAGTACATTCATATCCTGCTAAATATTAATAAATACATCTTGGATATAAAAGTTCAGGACTCTAGGTACATAACTTTTATAAATAAGTTTTCTCTGAATATAAGTAATAATCATTTAATTCAAATCTCTTAGATATTTTAATTTAAATTTCTTGGTTAATTATATAAAAAGCTTGTTCTCTTTTATTATTATTTACAAGTAATTTGTTGAATGAAATATATCAGCATTGGAATTTTGACCGTTTCCAATTCACACTGAATTATACTTTATGACCTTCCACCTTCCTTAAATGATATACTAAGGTTAAGTCTGAAGTCAGTATATCAAAATAGGTCAACACTCACTGTTTTTCCCACTCTCTAAATAAGATAGCAATATCTCTTGTCGTTACTCCGGAGTATGTTTTCCATTTCATTTGTGATTTGTTTGAGGACTTGAAGATTCAGAGCTGCTTTTTTAGAGCTCCCATGAAATAAAAATTAGTGCCTATGGGATTTTACGTATTTGATATTCTTTAATGAATATTAATTTTGCTCTGTCTTTTGACATAGAGCTCTCCTTGAACCTATATCCTCCTGGAAATTCCATACGGGATTACCATATTGTAAAATTATATTATATAAATATATATATACTATATATATATATATATATATATATATATATATATATATATATTGTAATGAAAAGACACGAAACATAACTTTATTAAGGCTTTATTCAGCAAATATGAATAGTTAAGTATAGACAGGAATACTTTTAAGTAGGAGCAGTCCATTTGACAATAAAAAGGCAGAGAGAGGGAAAGGACTGTTCACCACACACACATACACACACACAGATATTATATATATATATATATATATATATATATATATATATATATATATATATCACTTCAAACGTTATAATAGTGGATAATATTATTTGAAATAGATGCTCCCCATTTTTTTTATTTTAAACAGTGTGTATTACATCTATCGGTTTGCAAGTTCGAGAAAGAATATTTGTACTCCGGCAGGAATTGAATATAAGCTCGCCTTTCCAGGAGAAATCATTGTTTGGTCCAGCGTGTATCACCGATCGTTACAGTTCCGCATGGCTCTTTTCCAATTTTTCAAATGGCGATTTCTCTTTAAAAATGATTACACAGGATCGATACTTGCCGCAGAACACATTTTCTTTATCGAGATTTCTCGAATTCTCAGGCCACTAAATGTAATACACAGTTTAAAACAAAAAAAAAACAAAAAAAACTGGAGGTTTTATTTCAAATATGTGTAGCCACTGCGAGCGTTCTTAAAGATTACCTTGTTTTTAAAAAAAAACAAAACAAAAACTATATTTTGTTCCCGATGAGATGGGTAACCAACGAAACTTAATTCCTACACCAAACGTAGGCATGTCTATATTTTTAATTTAATATATATATATATATATATATATATATATATATATATATATATATAGATTGCCACCTATTGTGTTTCCAGACATACCATTTAGGTTTTCATTAAACGGATCGTCAGGGAAAGCTTTGGCCAAAAAGCTTTCCTGACGATCTGTTTAGGTGAAACCTAGGTAAACAAAACACTAGGTGTATCTAGGTTTGTTTCTACGATTGTATTGAGCTCTTTTGTTAGTTAGTTGTTTACTCGTATCGGGTTTTTTTTTTCTTTGGGCTTCAGACCTGCATCTGTGCGATTTTTTGTCGACAGTTCAGTTTCATGTTTCTTTTTTAAAACTTTCTTTTTTAAAACCTTTTTTCCTCGAGATTGATTTGATTAGCAAATCAAAAATTCGAGGGTTTTTCGAAACGAGTCTAGTTATTTATATATATATATATATATATATATATATATATATATATATATATATATATATATATATATATATATATATATATTTATATATATACACCAGATTATTTGTTCTTTAGAATTTATATAGATACATATAAACCACAGTTTGAAATATGCAGTTGAATGGAACTAAGCCTGAATGCCTAACATTCCAATGATGCCATGGAATTATTAAAGCTCCATACCAACTGATACTATCATAAACAATTAATAAGTATAGCTAATTCGTAACGCTTAATCGAAGATGTTGTCTTTAGTGTTTTATACACACACACACACACACACACACACAGTGAGATTTTTTTTTTTTTATATATATATATATTTTTATATTTATATATATCAGTATAGATACTTCATTACGTGAATCATTTTTACAAAAAACAGATATAGAGATTTCGTGATTTAAACTCACTAGAATTTTTTTTACGCAAACAAACTTTTTATTATCTTTTTTTGGTTTGATCACGTACTGTATATATTTTGTTTTTAATCTTTGTATATACCCCTATATACTCATGTATATGCTTTTTCAAATCTTGTCTCTGACCTCTGAATTTTTTCTTAAAATGTATTTAAGCCGTTTCGCTCGTGTATTTTTTTAGCCCCATTTTCTGAGCAATGGACACATAGCCACCCCCAGTAGTGAAATATTGCAGTGCTGGGTTCATTTTATTGTTTAAAGATGATCCTAATTTTTTTTGTATCTTCAAAGATACCCAAAATGAAGTATAAGAAAAACCATTTACTTTTCCAAACTTTGTTGATCCGAACATTTTGATCTAATCATTTGCTGTAAAAGCGGGAAAAAACCAACGATCATATCGACTGAAATATAATATTTTCTATTGGTCGCAGATAATTTAATGACTAGGAAAAAATGAAAATTAGTAGTTCACGGTTACAAAAAGAAAACCGATTTCAACCAGAGCATCGACGTTTTGTTGTCTTTCTATTGATATTTTCTTTATTTAAACTTAAAATTACATAACGATTTAATTATTAATATTCAAATCCCTACACTTAGTTGTGGTTCGGTTACAGGAGATCCGATGATTTTAAAGCACTTTATTCAAATGATCAAAATTTATTTTGCGGTAATATTCGTTCGAAAAACTCATTCATTCTCTTCTTAAATGCAATTAAGAATTTAATTTACGAACCGTTAATATGATGTATGGCTAATGGAATCGGCAAACCGATTTCAAATTCCAGTCTAGTCAGTAACTATTTTTTTTTGAATATTTTTTGTTCGAAAGAAAAAAAATCCATCTCAGTATCTTCCCCAGGCTATGGATTAAATATTAGGGAAATTTCATCTATTAGGAGTTTTGGGAGCTTTTATTCTAAGAGAAATAATTTAATTTTAAAACCAAAGGGAACTTTTCTCTATCTTTTCTCAGAATTTATGACAATTCCCTTATAATAAAGAAAAGAATATGTGACGTTAAAAGATACAACTGTAAATCCCAGTTCACATTCTTGTAAGTTAAAATTGGAAATGAATGAGTTCCAAAATAATGTATTCTCTTCTAGAATTTTTGCAGATAATCAGTGTAAACTCATCAAATGCTTTTTCGAGAAATGCGTTTACCATTGGAATTCAATACGGAAATACATTTCTATTTTTATCATAAGTTCCATTGCAATCATTTACAACAAAAAAACAAATTTTTAACAAACGTATCTGAAAAAAATTGATTGGAAATGTTTTTTGTTCTGTAATTAACAGATAATTTTATGATTAAAAGAATTGTTTTCATAGATATTTATCTATATGAATAAATATATATAGTTATATCATATATATACAGAATTGGGGGGTTTAAGGGCCCATTTCTACTTTATAGTAATTTACGTGCATAAAGGCTAAAATTTTTGGTAATGATTTTAATACTTGTAAATATGATCAATTATAAAATATAGAACAACGTCTGTGAAAAAGAATAATAAAAAAATTGGCGCCAGAAATTGGGAACAAAGAAAATTGAATTGAAATCTCAAAATATTCCAGTGCGAAGCTAATGTTCTGAAATTAAAGTTAATTGTTCAAATTAAGTTTTCTGAAATAATAATAATAATAATTAGTAGTAGTAGTAATATTAATACAATAGTAGTAGTTGTGGTTCTTTGTGATTCGTGATGGCTGTTATAATTAGTAAAATTTGGGGGGGACTATCAAATGAGGAAGGATTAATTAACGAATTTAACACTGACAGGGGGTGAATTGAAGGCAAGAGAATCTAGAGACGTAAGGGTAAAACTATGGTAGAACAAGGACGATAAAGTGAAAGAGAGAGGGTTAATTAGAGCCACAAAATACTAATTATTGAAGTACCACATCACACCCTGGAAAGAGAGGACACATACATACTGCCACCCTGCTCGGAGCATAATTTGAGGCTTTGTAATGAGAGACCACAAATTGTCTGTAATAGAACAATTATGAACTGAGGAAAGGATTATCTTTCGCATTCACCACATCAAAAGATTCCTTGGAAAATCACTGGAGCACCTCGAAGACAATGGTGTAATTATTGAATAAATTTGTCTTTTTAGTCATTTAAGATATTTTGAAAAGTGAATTGATCCTAAATAGGTGCTAAATATATTTTCCAGAGTTATTTTCATTAAGCTCGTCATTTAAAACAATTTATATATGCTGTGATTTGATGGCTATTATAGGTAAATAGAATATTATAATTAGTTGTTGGATTCGTGGGAACTATAATATATGCATTTTTATATATATATAATAGTATTAGTATTAATGGCTTCAATTTTATTATCTTAAATAATAGCATTAGATGCTATTTTTCCTTGTTTTCGTTTACATTATGTAAAATCACTTTAAAATATTTTGAAAATAATGGTTGCCTTTCAGAACGAGGAGAATAAAAAAAAAAAAAATTTTGAAGATTTTGATTCCGCGTCCTGATTCACACTGGTGTTGAAATTAAGTGATATGAAAAAATATTCAAACGCCGGACTTCCTGATTGATACAACGTAAAAATAATAAAAATGCAATATAAAAAAAAAAAAAAAAAAAGCAAAGAAAATAAATGATAAGCATGAAAGACAAAATGAAAAAAAAAAAATAACATTTAGACAGTAAAAAATTTTTTAAAGATTTTTTTGTTCATTTTTCCCCAAATGGATAAAACTTTCTTTTACTTTTTTTTTTTCAGAAATAAAAATTTCAAAATATGAAAATATCTAATTGGTTTAAAGCCTCCTTAGACTCTTGAATTCATTGCACATGTTGTATTGAAGACCAGATTGTTGCACGAAGTCGCAAGTGAGAGTTGCTCAATTGGAATGGTTTGATAAACGTTGAATCTCCTGTTTCTTCAGTTTACAACAATGGTTCAATAATGGTAATGGTAATATTGACCGTTTTTGAATAAGGAAACATTCGACATTCATTGAAGGCACAGAGCCACTATCGGTTGAATTTATAGAATCTTTCTCTGAAAAATTCTTCAGAAAAAACGTTTCTCAAGTCCAGTAGCTGTTATCGCTCTTTTCGGTTTAAATAGAATCTTTTCCCAATTTTAATCTTTTATTTTTTTGATGCAAGTAGAATGTCAAAATCTTAATTATGTTCTGTACACCTCTGTGAAATTTATTTTAGTTGTTGTTGATGACAGTATATTTTCAAGTGATGTGGTTTTTTTTCCAACTGTTCTTTTTATATATTTTCGATTATGCAGCACCAAACTATATTTTACACAAAGTCACTAAGGACTCATTACATTTTCCCATCGCTAAACATCCTATTTTGAATGTTGATCTGATAATTCGGTTTTATGCAGCTGAAGTTTAGATTTTTTTTTGGCGGTTTTGTCGCCATGCATGACATTGTTGTTTAAAATTATTTCGATCTGACTAGGTTATAGAGTCATTCTTTCAGGTTGATGTCTTCATTTATACCTACAGGTTTCATACACTAAAAGCCATTTTAAATACTGATATATGAGAAACGTTGTTTACAAATAATGGTTTGAACATCTGAATTTTGGCGCCAACATGATATCCGTATTAAAAAATCTGACAACCTTATTTAAGAACATGAATCGAGATTTTGGTTTTAATTTTAAAAATAATATGCGGTGTTCAACAAAATCCTTTTTAGCAAATCGTGTTCTATTTTGAATTTCTAGATCATTTTAGAAACTGATAATACATCTCGGTATTTTTGGCCCAGTATTTTTATACGGCCGTTTTTCGTATATAATAAATAGACATCCTGAATTTTTATGATGGATTCAGGTTAAAAGCAAGAACTATTCCTTCTATTTCCAGATCATATTTTCTGGACCAAATCTACTGATAAAAGCACAATAGTAAGGAATCTTAATTGATAATAAAACCTCACTAAGAATCATTTTTATGATTGTTTTCTAAACATTCTATGTCAAAGAGTTCGCATATTTTAATTGTATGCAAAAAACACACATGAAAAATGATTTACAAAATTAATTTTTTAGAGATTTTTAAGAAGTTTTATCGAGTCTGGAACACTACCACATAAAAAAATTCTTGATATTTTCATCCTTTTGGGACTTTATCAAGGCAATATATATATATATATATATATATATATATATATATATATATATATATATATATAAAGGGAATAGGTTATAGTAGTTCCAACGAGAGAAAAGTGTATATATAAAAAAAAGAGAGAAACCGCAAACGTTTTTGGTTGTAATGTGGATTTTTTAAAAAAAATATATGCTTTATTTTCCATAATTTTTGCTACACATGTGTTTTGGTCTCGGACCTTCATCAGGCAAAGAGTGGATATTTCCACATATTATTAAAATGAATTAATTTTTTCTTATGTTTTCAATGTTAAATATTCTCGATGTTAGTGACACAAAAATGTCTTTTTGAACTGGCAGTGAAATGTTCTTTCTTCATCTAAAAAAATGAATTAAGATTGGTATGAGAAAGGTTGAGAAAGATATCTGTATTCTTATCTTTTAATGACCCCTGTGTGTTCTTAGATCTATTTTCTATTTTTTTTTTTTTTTTGTCAGCATGCATGTGTATATTCCTCTCCATATATACATATATGTCATATTACACAAATTAGTAATCTTATATATACATATACATATATACAAATACACATACACATACTTTTCTATGTTGTGTAGGGTCCGCCTTCGTATGTTGTGTAGCAATTTTTTTTTTGTCAATATGTGTATATATATTCCAGTATATGCATGTATATGCAAATTTCCTCTCTATACACGAATACTGTCTTATTATAAAGAATTAGTACACACATGCATACACACACATATACATCCATCCATCCATCCACACACATCCATACATATATACATACATACATACATACACACACACACACTTCCTATGTTTGTAGGGGGTTCACGATTGTGCCTGTGAGCAGTCTATTGTTTTTGCCAATATGTGTATACATATTCGTGCTCCACATATACCCGCGTGTGAGTGTGTGCGCATGGATGCGAGTGGTTTGACCACTGTATTTGGCCATTATGTGTGCTTTTGCGTGTGGGGTTATGATCTATTTAGTGCTGGTTTAAATTTGTTTATGAAGTTTTTTCTTGTATTTGTAGGTAAGAATAATTGTCTGTTTGGTATATTGGCATAATTTTAAATTCACCCTGGTTACATTTATAGATGTGTTGTGATACAAAGAGTTTTCTGTTGTCTGGTAATTTTATGTTGCTTTTGTGTAGGGAGACCCTGTTGTTTAGTTTTTGGCTGATACCTATATATGATTTCTTGCATTTTGTACATAAATCACATTTTTGGAGTTGCAGTTTAAATTTTTATTTATTATGAATGTCGTTTTTGAGTTTTCAAAAGTGTAGGAGTTTCCTTCTATAATGATGTTAAAAACCCCATCTCTTTTTTTACTGCATTTTGTGACTCCCTGTATTGTGTGTTGGTTAAATTTGGATGAGGTTAATATGTGTTTAGGTTTTTAGATTGGCGTTTGCTTTTAATTATTTTGGTTTTTTTAGTATATTTTTCAGTTTATTATTCTTGCTAAGTAGGTCTAGATTTTTTTGTAATTTCTGTAAATAGTTCTGGATTGTTTTTTTTATGTTGAAACATATGCTAGAGTTTGTTCGACGTTACGTTTCTTTGGATTTCGTAGTTGGTCTAAAGGATTTTTTGCGAGTTCAAAACCTTTGTTTATTAGTGTTGTGGGGTAACCTCTTTTTTTTTTTTTTAGAGTTTTATATAGTTCTTCTAGGCAGGTTTTTTGGAGGTGTTTGTCAGTCCCTATAGTACAAATCCTATGTGCTAGAGAATAGGGGATGGATTTCAGGCAGCTTTTTGGGTGATGGCTCTTGAAATAAAGATATTGTTGAGTGTCTGTAGGTTTGTGGTAGATATCTGGGATAACGTGGTTGTTTTTATTTCTAATGAGTATATCTAAAATGGTAATTCGTTGAAATTATATTCTTGGGTGAATTTGATTTTTGGGTGTAAGTTTTGAAGTAGATTGTGGAATTGGTTAATATCACCCGATGAGGTTTTCCAGAAAATGAATCAATCATCTAAGTATCGTTTCCAGGATTTAGTGAAGTGGGGTTTTATATTTTTCCCCATATATTTGTTCTATCTTTTCATAGAAGTTTTCCTCTAGGTTAGGTTGGTATATGTTGGTATCATTTTTGTTCCCATTGCGGTACCTAGGATTTGGATATAATTTTTGGTGTCAAATTCAAATGTGTTATTGTTTAGAATTAGGTCTATACTATCAATAATGAATTCCTTAGTGAATCTGGGATGTAGTAAGGAAAATGAAATATGATGTAGCTTTTAATCTGCTTAGTAAATAGTTGTAATGTTGTGTCTAAGGACACTTATGATTAAAATAATAAATAGACATTTGTAATTTGCCGGACATATGAGGAGGAAAGAGGGTTGGGAGAACTTCACACGCATAGGACACACTGAAGGCAAAAAGAACAGCGGGAAATCACCGAGTAATCTACCTATCTGAATAGCCGAATAGGAAGGATGGTTAAGAAAATACAAACATTACGAAGAACTACAAAGGATAGGAAGTTGTGGTGAACTATGATAGCGCACGCCCCAAAAGGACACGACATATTTCAGAAGAAGAAGAAGAAAAATAAGAAGAAAAAGAAGAAGAAATCCTGTCGTTTTGGTCATGATCAACCACATCCTCAAGGGACACAGTACATAGAAGAAGAATTTCCATCGCCACTCATTTTTCTACGTCACCAGGACATTTTGAAGGCAAGAGGGACAGAAGAAAGCAGCGTATAACTTAATTAGCAGGCTTGTGTAAATGTTTGGCATAACAGAGATTAGGAGAGATAACGAAATGACAAACTTTATTAAGAGATACAAAAATAAACAGGAAATTGCGGAATGCGGTGATCGCCCACATCCTCAAGCGATATGACACAAAGAAGTAGAAGAAAATGTATTCTGTCGTTTTAATCATAATCGACCACAACCTGAAGGGACACGACACAAGAAGAAGAAGAAGAAGAAAAAGAAGAAGAAGAAGAAGAAGAAAAAGAAGAAGAAGAAGAAGAATTACCGTTGCATCTACGTCAACAGGAGAGTCTACTCCCCGTTCCTGTGGTGTCTAAATAGAAATATCCCAACCTATTTATATAGTAATATCCACTGTTTACCATCCGTTTTCATTATTCTTCGATGTCAATATTAAAATTATTGCATAAAAGTAGATAAAATTATAATTATAAAATTATTTATAAATAGATAAAATAAAAATAGATAAAATTATTGAATAAAAATAGATAAAAGTGCGAACCATGGACAGTCTCAAAGATAATGTGCATATTGGATATGAGAATGAACTCATCTACAGCGACAATAATTGATATAATCATCTACATGGGAAACAAAATATCACCAGATTCTAGAAATAGCTTTAAGATGAGATACACCGCATTAATCTTTTCCATTTTGTTACGGCTATACAGCGACATCAGACTTTTTACTATTATTTTACGAGATCCAAGGGCCACTCAAGGTAGAAGGTTACAGAATCAGAAAAGAAGGAAGGAAGAAGTTAGAAGACATGTAGGATAAATCTCGGTTGACCCTGGGCATAAAGAGACCAAGATTATAGTATCGTGGAAGCAACCTCTCGGGAGTTTATTGCGCACAGTAATAGTTCTGAGGAAGAAACTGTCTGAGGAGAACTTACTCCTTATCAAAGGAATATGAAAAGAATAGGAACGATTTATTATATGGCAAGGTAGATCCTGTCTGAACTGGGGGAATGTAATTCGTCCGAGCATTTGCCATGTTAATAGCTGTATTGTAGTGAAAGGCTTTTCCTCTTCAGTGAATAATTTCGGCATTAAATAATCTATAGAGGTTAATACGCAGGTAAACAACCAACGTAAGTAAAACATACTTCCATATTCACTCACATTTCTGTGTTTATCCACACAGTGTTGTTCATTTTGTCGTTTTGACACGTCAGTCATTTGGCAATGTCTATAACCTTTCTTTGCGTCGTATCATTGTCAAAATAGAATATCAAACTCGAGTTGCTATATTATAATGATCGCGTTAGGCTGGGTTTAGGTTGTTATTGTGTAAGATAATAAATATTAAGATCTTTAACCGACGTATGAATGTACTAGAAATATTCTTAAATTGAGATTTTTTGTTTAAATTTATGAACATATGCATATGTTTTATAGATGATGCAAAATCATTTGATAAGATACAACACAAAGAATTGTTTGAACTGCAAGGTAATATTAATTTATTTCAGAAAGTTATAAGAATAATCCAGAATTTATACTGCTATCTGCATACAGATAGAAATGAATTCAGTAAATATGCCAAAACATAGTGTCATAGAATAAGGACGTGTCTCCTCATCGGACTTAATCAACCTTTAAGGGGAGACAATCCTGAGAGAATTACAAGCTCTACCAGGATTTAATATTAGGTGCTTAATCTTAACATTATAAGATATACAGGTGACACAGCGTTGGCAGCAGACACAGGCAGGAAACTACATGAACTCCTACAGCAGGTAATGATTGAAGTATTAAACATCAATTGAAATATCATGAAATGTATGGTTATCAGCAAAAGGAATAGACCAAGACACGAAGTATGAATACAAGACACCAAAATCAATCACGTACGAAAGTTTAAATATCTAAGAATTGTTTAACAGAGAACAGAAAATTTGAAGTCGTGATTCAATGACGCATTATGGAGAATCAAAGTTACCAACGCCCTGAAGGAACGCATAGCAGAAGATGTTTAAATATATATATATATATTAAATTCATATTATAATTGTTTTCATTTATAACACATCAGAAATGGGCTAGCAATAACTGAACAGTTATAAAATAAGAACTAAACAAGATATCCCTTGACATCGGCTGTCGAACGTGAACTGTCTACCCACGTTTTATACTCCCTCGCTGTTGGCATTAAATAAAGGGTACAGTTCAAATTTCCCTGTAGATCACCTGGATTGCCATACCCCTGGTGCAGGCCGGAGGTCACAACATCAGAAATACTGTGATAACAACTACAAAGATGAGGACAATAGTCTGCATGTAAATAATCGATAAATTCGTTATTACTTAAATTAAGTATCAGATTTTAACGAAAGTCTATCCAACTTGTTCTATGACATATGAAACAAAACAGTGGTTAATAAAAATGCATTTAATCATCAATATCGTAGAACCATTGTTTTCAGTGGCTTTATCCCAAATGCCTAATAGTATATGCTACATAAGCACTGCCTCAGAAGACAGGGGCAAACAGATGTGAACGCCATCGGACAATCAACATAACGAACCATATAACTAAATTTACCTTTTGAATTCTGATGAATAGAACATATAGAAGAATTAGACCGGAAATAGGACAAGAACAGTGCGGGTTCGTTAAAGGAATGCTATATTTATGTTCATAATGATATCAGAAAAGCAATAGAAATGCAAAAAAGAATGTGTATCTGTGTTTTTAAAAGAACTGTTGGAACTGCTAGGAAATCTTGACATATTTGAGAAGGATATTCGAATAATTCAAAACTTATACTGGGAGCAAAGCGTTTGCATAGGAATAGAAAATGAATTTAGTAAATATATAAAAATAGAAAGGGGTGTGTCTTCTCGCCGGACTTATTCAAATTATACTATGAGGCGAGTTTGAGAGAATTAGAAGTCCTCTCAAGATTCTTTATCGGTGGCCATAATCTTAACAACATAAGATATGCAGATGCCACAGTGTTAATAGCAGACGTAGAAAGGAAACTACAAGAATTCTTACAGAAAGTAGTGAGAAAAAGGGAGAAGGAGAGACTAAACATCATTACAAGAAGACTGAATACATGGTTGTTAGCAAAAGAAACAGCCCAACATGCAAATTACAAACTGGAGATGGCAAAATCAAAGAAGTACAATTTGAATACCTGGCAAGATGCGATACTGACGTATGAAGGCACATTGGGATAGTGAAAGACGCCTTCCAAAAGCTAAGCAAAGTATTAAGAAACAGGAAAATGTCATCAGAAAAAGAAAGAAAAGAAAATAGCACTGGACTGTTATGTAATATCAGTCATCTTATCAGATGAAGAGACTTTAAGCAACAGAAATGTTGTTCTACAGAAGGATGCTGAGAATGTTATGAACTGAATATGTGAGTAACGACCAAGTTTTAGATAAAATGCAAAAAGAAAGACCGATTATACTTAAAATAAGAAATGGATAGCTGAAATTTCTCGGAGGAAAGATGGCTTGGAAAATTTGCCACTTACAGTACATATTTAAGGCAAGCGGGACAGGGGTAAACAGTACACAACCACATAACCAGTTTGTGTAAATAAATGAAAGAATAGGGTTTAGGTTAGATGGCAAAATAAGAAAATCTATTCAGACCTACAAAGGACAGGAAAGTGTGGAGAGCCATGATCACCATTGTTCTGAAGGGAAACGGCACATAGATAAATAAGTATGAAATTCTTTCGTTTTTTTTTAATTTTCGATCACTTCTTTAGAATATAGTCTGAGTCAATTCAAGTTGCTTTTCAAGCATTTAAATTAAGTACCTTCAATAATTCGACGAAAAAAGAGCATACTATGAAGAAAATGTGCCCTAAACTTGATAAAAACAAAGTTTTATCGTCAAAATGGTTATGTCATTATTAAGAGGAAAGACCAAAAAATTTTTTTTAATATTTTATTAATTTTTTTTTTTAATCTTTTCTAGCAGGTTCGAAATTTCAGTTAAAAATGTTATTTTTCTTGCGTCAGGAGGCAGGCCAAAAATTAGTATGGGAAATCTAGTGTCTTTTTACCGTAACAAGACATTGATTTTGAAATTCTTGCAAAAATCAAACAGTTGTCGGATTTTAATGAAATTTTCGGCACTCATTCACAAATTAATTAAATACTTTTTATATGTTTTGTTTTTAGAAAAGCCTGGTAAAAGTTTTTACATCTGTTATCCACACTTACTTAATGTTATGAAATTTTAAGAAATTTCACCCACTTCATATTTATATTAGCTAAAAGCAGGACTCTTTGAAGAATTTAAATCATCAGTTTGTTTTTGTAAAACAGAAACACCATTTACCGAAAAATTGCTCTGAATCTTTAAATAAAAATGCAATAAAACTATAACATTATTTAATTAAAAAGGGCTTTTAATTGATTTCATAAATAAGATATAAGGACACTATTGTCTTACGAAAAATACATTTTTCGATGAATAATGAATCTTTACAAGAATTGTTTCCTTTCTTATTTTAATTAGAATTATTTATTAAGTTTTAAATCTTTTAAAATTCTATATTAACTTCACTCTTTTAGATATTATTATTAAGTAAAAACTATATTTACCAATCATAAATGGAAAAACTTAGTAGAAATCATCAAACACTAATATTTTTAAAAGAATTTTAATATTTTTGTATGTGTATAAAACGTACCGATTTTGTAGATACGCGCGATCCTACACGACATTTGAAGAAAATAAAAGCGATAATTATAGTAATTTTAAAGCTAAAAAGTATGGAAAATTCAATGAAACAGTAAATTATGGAGAATAATTTGATATTTTTTAAGATTACTGAAAACTTAAAAATTATATATAAAAGGTGCTCACGTTTTTTCAATTATTTTTTACGTCTAATGCCCCCATAGAACAACATTAGACAAACACCAAGCTGCCATTAAGCTGTCAAACATGTAAACGGCTTGAATAAATAAATAAATAAATAGCCACTATGTGTTAAAATATGTATTCCTACAATATTTTAATCTTAAAGTAAATAATATTTGTTTCGAATCAGATTAATTAAACTTTAAATCATCTAATATTCCTCAAATGAAATATCAGAAATTATATTTTAATTTTGGAAGATTTTTTAATAGAGAATTGCATAATTCTTCCAAAAATATACTTTTATATAAAAGGGCGATAATCAGCTATTCTAGGAAAAAAAAAACTTGTTCCAGTCAATTTAAATACAGCAAAATATTTTGCTTATTGAAAATATTAAATTTAATCTATTAGCTTTAAATTAAAAATAAAATGGCTTAAAGAAATATTTTTCATTTTAAAGAATTCATTTTATGCCTTAGATATCGCGTTTTCGGTGGAGGTACCTATTCTAAATAGACGGTAACTGAAAGGAGGGATGTTCTTGGAATATGGTGGTTAAAGCTGAATTATTCAAGTTGATCTGTGGTCATTCGTGCAGTAAGATAATCTGTTTGATTTTTCTTGTGTTTTTGTCTTGTTTTTGTTTTGTTTTTTCAAAGCTGCTTTTAAACGCCTTAACTGTCGGCAATAAACTTCAATTTCGATTGTTTGTTATATTTTAACCGTTTCTATTAAACGATTCCCTACAAATGCCACCATAAACTCAGAAGACTCTTTGGGGGATGGAGTCTCTCTCTTGGCTGTTGAGCAGACCTTCCTCCACAAATAAGACATTGTCGCCTCCGCTAAACTTTGTGGCAAATGATCTATTTCGCACTCCCGGTAATAACACTACCCCACAAGAGCTTCAAGAATGCAATGATGTACAGAAAATCGACATTTATTGCATTTCTCTGCTGACAGGATATGTAGAATCCATTCTCCAACCTTTAACACTTTCTAAGCTTTACCATTTCCTGAGAGACAATCGAATGGCTAACGTTGTGTTCCCCTAAATATAATGGTTACGTTAGCATCAACACTTGCTACCAATCTTTCACAATCAAGACCTTGTAAGTGACTTTTTAAAAGGCTCGCACGTTAAACTGAAGTCTTGCTTTCTGAAACAGGAAAAACATCTAGATGTTCTACAAGCAGGCTACTATCATTATATGTCTGCAAAAATCACAAAAAATGGCATCCCGAATGTGTCCTTTACTTGGAGCAAATATGGGAACGATTCGAAAGCTTTTTTTCAGATAATTTGCACAGTATCTGAAAGAAAGTGAGATATATGTCATCTAGTTAATGGCAAATATCAGTTTCCCCTACTTCTAGTGAACGGATGGGACTTCAAATCAACCCAGATCTCAAGTGCAACTCGTATATACGATCCATCGCCAAAGATGCTGGAAAAAGGGTCAGTTATTTATTTTCCACCCTACAATCCCTTTCCCCGCAGACAAAATGTCATTCGCAAATCGCTATTTCCATGGAAAATGTTCAGATGAAATACATTCCTTGGTTCCACTAATTCTAACCTCTACAGCTACGAGCTGACATTCCCTGCACATTGTAGCGAACAACCCTCATTCCCTTTCGTATTCCATTGATGAGATGAATGTTCTACTCGAGAAACTTCTTTAAACGAACCGCTCTTTGTGGAATCGACTCGCAAGAGTGTGATTCGCCGATCGTTACAATCATAACCTGTTCAAATCTAGGTTTAACCATTATTTTTCCATATATCACCATAAAATGTACATCTTACTCTGTATCCATGTACCTCGAGTGGCTCTTTGGCCTTGTACAGGTTCAACATCATTGTAAAAAATATCTTGTTCAAAATATTTCGTTGAAAAATCGGACAAGACTTTCGTTACAAGCTGATAGTTTTATTTTAGTTTAATATTCGGGGAATATTGAACATGAACAGAAAAAAAAGGTTAGTTGTTTTTGTTTAGCGGCATATCAAGCCTATGTGTTATTTAATGGCGAAACAGAAAAAGAGTTATATAATGCTTTCGGTATTATATTAGGTTTTTCGGAAAATAATATCCGATTTTAAAATAAACCTTTTGTGTTCTAATACATTATTATAATAGTTGCACAAAAACTCAATATCAATTCCTAATGTCCTATTTGTTAATTTTATATAAATCTCTTTCAGAATTTTGTTCTCAAATACATGATGCACCCTGTCCGATTTTAAAAAGAACCTTTGAATTGCGTTCATTATTATAATAATTGCACAAAAATATATTACTCATTCCCAATTATTAAAGTTTCCACTTTCTTAATTTTAAATCGATCTCTTTTATAATTTAACTAAAACAATTATCTACGCCTTGTGTTGAAAATGAAAAAAAAGAAAAAAAAAGAGATGTGTTTACTTTTTTGCATGAGTTCAAGCTTGGTCATAATGTTTCTCAAACTGTTGCCAACATTAACAGACTATCAGATAAAGGATCCATTGTACGGCATTAGTTTCCGAAGTTCCGCAGTGGGGCTACGAGTCCTCAAGGACACATGGCACAGTGGATAAAGGCGTTGGTTAGATCCAGTGACAGAACCAAAAGAGTGTGAGTTCAATATCCGGTTAAGGCAGTGGAGAACTTTCAGAGGGAAATTAACAGGAGATAACTGATAACTGACATCCATTAAACATGGCACGTGGAACTAGAACAGTCTAACCCAGTGAGCGAAATAAAGGGTTCAGTTCGACATTCCAACCACCTGAAGAAGGCCGGAGCGTACAACGGCCGAAACGTTGTAATAAATATGGCGACAAAGATGAGGACAATAGTCCGAATAATGTAAATAATGTATGTTAGAGGACGTTTATCTGTAATTGGCAATCAATTACTGCATTCAAAGATTTCTTGGCGTTTAGAGTTTTATCGTAAAGGCATAAATAACCTTGTACCACGATAAAAGAAATGTTCAAGATTCTTATTTTAAACACTGTTTAGATAGATTAATTTTAGAAAGTGAATTTCTAAAATTGGACATTATTTTCCGAACAACCTAATATATGTATATTGCAGAATTACATAAACACGCCTGATAGGTAAATAGAGAGAGACAAGGACAGAGAGAGAGGGGGGAGAAGAGAGATAGAGATAGAGAGAAGACGGTGAAAGAGAGAGAAGATACAAAAAGATGGGAATGAAAAAAGTTTTATGACGTTAGTTTCTTGTCGTCAGTTTGCCTTTCCAAAGCGACAGTAGATAACGTTATTTAAATGGCAAGACAAGAATCGCCTTTTGTAAATAAGCAAAAGACATGGTCCCTGTTTGTTTTGCATCAATATAAGTCGAGCAGCCATTATTTGAATGGCGCCAAATGTGGAGCTAAACTTAAAAGAAACAAGATAGATAGATAGATAGATAGATGTTTCTACACTGACGCGTCAAATGTCATGAGTTTGGTCCAGACGGGCTATCAGATCAACTCTCTTCATTTATGCCTTTGTATTCTACATAGGCTACCCAATGAACATCCTTTATAAATATCGTTATAATCATCAGAATGTCTCATGAGCTGGCGTCTTTACATATATCGTCTCATCAACTGTCCTTTTCTATGGGGTTAATATCATTACAGGCCACCACAGGCCTGCTGCTAGGAAGGCTGGTTCACTGTGTTATACTAGACAATATTTCTCGCCAGGATCTATCTTACATATTTATAAGTCTACCATTTGTCCTTGCATTCAGTATTGCTGTTTCACCTGGTCCGGTGCTTCTGCTATATATCTAGAGATTCTTTATAAAATACAAAGAAAAATCTGTAATGTTATTAGTCCAGACATGGCATCTAAGCTTCAGTCACTTTCTCACTGCCGTAACTTCCTGTTGCCTTTTTTTATAAATATTTCCATGGTAATTTTTCTGATGAACTTTCCTCTTTGGTACCTATACTATGAATTTAAGCGTACTTCTAGATTGGCAAAACTTTATTTTAAAGTTGAGCTGGCTGAATGTAACCGTAAGTTCTATGTTAACAGTGTCTCATGTCGCACTTGTGGAACTCTCTTTCGGCTTACCTTTGATCTTCAAAAATGAACTGCAATGTCAATGAGTATTTTCTGTCTTCTTAATTCCTCTTCTTTTATCGTTCTCTGTTTAATGAAGTTTTTCTTTTCCTCAGATTCTCTCAAATATTGTTTGCCCATCAGTCTACAGGAAAACCACAAATGATTTTATCTAACTTAAAGGATCACCCGTGCTCGTTCATTGCATCAGGGGTAATCTTCTCCCTGGCCATTGGCTTCGAGCAAGGAAGCCCATCGCTCAGTGATGCCGTGACTGCGTTCATACCCAATTGTGCTAGATAGTCATTGGCCTTACAGGAAAGTTTAACCAACATCCCTTTGACATGTACTTTTTTAAATCTTTCTGAATGTCTAGCCACCAGAAAAAACCTATTGAAGGAACCGGTTTAGTCGGCAATGACCTGACAACTTGTATTGAGTTACAGTGTACCAGTTTCGGAAGATCGAGCCGTTTTGGACGACATCTCGTCGGTTAGTTTTAGAGGGGGATTGGAATGCCGTCCTTGATCCCGTCATAGATTGTATAGGGCCAAATTCGAGTATTAACAACCCTGACGTGAAACCATTTTGGGACTTTATCGGCAGGTTTGATCTTGTCGATAAGTACCGGAATGAGCACCCTCGGGAGGGAGTTTGGACTTGGACAAATAGTGGCGGCTCGGCGGCTGGTGTGCGTTCTAGCTACCTCGACCGAGTCTTAGGCGAGTCGATGTAGGGCTCTTAGGGTGTCCAAGTTTCCATTATATAGTTTATACGGATCATAGGCTTGTCCGGGTCCGTGTAAACTTAGATAAGCCTAAGGTTGGTTGGCTGGCTACTGGAAATTAAAACTGCTCATTATTTGGTGAGAAGGATTTCCGGGACCAGCTGCTACTAATGATACAGAGGGAATTGACGGGGGCGGTTGTAGGGAATGCCTGGTGGGATAATTTAAAATCTAAAATTAGAACGTTTGCTGCTGATTTTAGTTGACGACTCAATCTAGTTAGATTAGCGGTGCAAACGGCTTGTGAGCAGAAATCGGGCAGTTAAATCCCGTGATAGTAGGGAAATAGCTTTAGCTAAGGCAGAGTTGTCCTCCTTACTTATCAAGAAAGATCAAGCTCTGGTAGTTAGGGCTAGGTTAAAAAAAATGGGCGCTGATATGCGTGCAGAGGAGAATCAGAGCGCGTCTCGGCGACATATCGCGTGCGTCACATTGCCGGATAAGCGGACCGTGACTACAAACGCGTGCATATGCGAGGCTTTTCAGGATTACTTTCAAGAACTTTATACTAGGGAGCCCGGTTTGGGCCCTATTCAGTTCGACGCCTATTTAGCCGACACTCGCTGCCTTGAGACAGCTGAAGCGGCTGGGTGCAAGGGTCCTATCACAGAGTCGGAAATCTGGGAACCGCTGAAACAGGTTGGCCTGGATAAATCTCCGGCACTAGATTGTCTTCTCTACGAAGTTTATTTGATGCAGTCGTCCGTTTTTGTTCCTTTGCTGGAACTGATTTACAACAACTGGATGAAGCAGGGGTCTATACCTCAACGCTTCACCTTGCTGCGTAAAGACAAGAACGGTGGGGATGGGTTAGATAATTTTCGCCCTTTAACCATGTTAAATACAGAGTTAAAGATTTTGGCAACGATCTTAGCCAACCGTTTGCAGCTCGTCCTGTCTAGTCTGGTTGGCTCCGAACAGACTTGTGCTGTGAAGGTCAGGACTCTTTAGAACAACCTTCATATGGTACGCTTGATCTTAGAACAAGTCGACAGTGAATTTAGCTCAGTCCAAGGCCTTCGATAGGGTTGACCATCGTTTGCTAGAGTCTGTCCTTTCGGCGACCGGTTTCGGGCCGAACTTTCGCTCCTGGATCCGACTTTTGTATGCGACTCCCGGTGCGCTGGTGGAAGTGAATGGGGTAAGATCGGGGCCATTCGTATTGTCTCACTCCATTCGTCAAGGTTGCCCGCTTTCGCCTTTGCTTTACGTTCTTGCGTTGGAACTTTTCCTTCGCAAGTTAAATTTCCCTGCCTGGTGCTACAACCTCGGCCAGGTATTCTGCCTATGCTCCTGGTGTTTCGGTTCTTATTTCGAGCACAGCCGATATTGACGAAGTCAGCAAAGAAATCAGTGGTTATGAGATGGTGACAGGGCCAAGGTCAACCGCGATAAGTCTGTTGGCTTGCGGTTGGGTGCGTGGAAGGGAGTTTCTCTCCCCGGACCTTTCCTCTGGACGGATGGGCTGGTCAAGATACTCGGCGTCTGGTTCGGTCCTGATCTCCAGCTGGATATGAATTGGCCAGAGGTACAAAGGAAGGCCGAGATCACAGTTATTCTGTGGTCTCGGAGCAATATTTCCTTGAAGCGGAGGGCGGAAGTATGTGTTTCACACATCTACCCGATTCTTCTTTACCAACTCTCTGTGCTTTCACTTCCGTATGCTACACTATCATTAGTAAGGCTCTTCTCTTTCTTGTGGAGCGACAAGGCCGCTATGGTATATCGGGAGATCTGTTGCTGTGATGGGGAAGTCGAGACCATTGGTCACGCCTTCTTTCATTGCAGAGTGGTAGCGCTACTGTGCAAGTTTGTTGAAGGCCTCATGGTCCGCATGTTGCAAGGAAAGTTCTTTGTCCTTGGGGCCAGTTCTGTTTGTAGCAGTGTGGTGCCGCAGATGACGGAGGTTGAACAATATGTGTTCTTTTGATTTCTTGGTGTTATGAGAGTCATGATTTGGATGACGCGTCAGAAGGAATTCTATGATGGCGAGAGGTTCACTAGCGACGGTACACCTCATCAGAATTTGGCAAAAGGTTGGTGAATCTTGCACGTTTGTGCCGAGTAAAAGTGGCTGACTTTGAGTGGCATTTTGATGCCGGTTAGGATTTTGTTCTTCCTGGGTTGAACTTGGGCAACCCATCCCGAATTTAGTTTAGTTTAGGATTGTTCTTGAATATTCAGTTTCTTTTTTTTTTTTCAAGTTAACTTAGCGAGGGTGTGTTTGCGTATTTCTGTCCCTATTTTTCTTTAGTTTAACTCCCCACCCCCTCTCCCGTTAGGTGGTCAGTGATGTCAGTTCTCTGGTGGATGCGGGGCGCCTTTCGTTTCGCGTGTGTGTTTTTCGTATTTGTTGTGTCAGAATGAGTGCGTGTTTGTGTGACTGATTGAGATGAATGAATGTTTCTATATTATTATACTTCCGCATCGATTTCGTCAAGTTAACTGATATTTCTGCAACATTTAAGGACTGTGGAGGTTTTATTACTAACATGGTTTTGTTTAGTTTCTTGTAAATAGATTATATTCATATTGTACATACTCATTGGGACTTTTTAACTTGTTGTTTTACTCCCTCCCCCACACAAATGACTATTTGTACATATGGGGTATATTTAGGATTTTCATTGAGACAATGATGTTTTTTGGTGGATGTAGTAAGAAAGGTAAGTAAGAGTGTGTTGTTTTTTCGTGTTAGGAATATTGTTTTGTATATTTGGGTCAGTGGCTAGCTAAGTTAAGACAGATGAAGACCGTCCTCTTCCCCATCCCACCTTTTTAGGCCTTGTGGCAAATTTTCTGTATTTTAGCAAAAATCAATATTAGCCTGCCGATTGCGCCTATCATGAAACAGCCTGTCGTCTCTGAGTGTTCACTTTTATATTTATATTTACATACGCTCTAACTCTGATATTGAGCACTTTATACTATAAATATAGCACACCTTAAAACTATATTTCTCCATATATATATATATATATATATATATATATATATATATATGTATAAACATAAAACAATAAGCAGCATATAATTTATATACAAAGAAATAATCACACAGAATCAATCAGCAATATTAATAGTATTATTGGCGACATCCATCGCTAGTAGTGTATAATGTATGCAGTAAAATACTGTTAATCCATAGAGTGACGTGATCCTCATCTATAAAACTGTTGTCTGTTGTTTCCAGTTTATATTTTTTTAAAATGCGAATACTTTTAAATAATCCTTTATTCATCGTCAGGCATATGTTTTCCTTATAAAATCAAAAACTTGAAGACGAAATAATTGTTTGTCGACCGAAAGATGTTTTTTTGAATATGTGCTATAATTGACGGTTGTGTACAATATCGGAACGTGCAAAGACACAACGCTAAGTTTTTCAAAATTTTAAGTGAGAATTTTATTTGAACTTTTCTTGTGATGTGGTAAATCCACGTATTCTATTTTTACAAGTGTTTTCAGTTAATATGTCATGAACTAAGTATATACTTCAATTAATATAGTGTTATGTCTTAGTAGTAGTTTTTAATAGGAAACAACAGACAACAGTTTTATAAATGAGGATCACGTGACTCTATGGATTAACAGTCTTTTAATGCATACATTATACACTACTAGCGATGGATGTCGCCAATAATAGCATTAATATTGCTGATTGATTCTATGTGTGATTATTTCTTCATATATATATATATATATATATATATATATATATCTGTAGGATGCATTCGAAACAAAAGTAGAGATGATGAGACAAAGTGGAAAAACGCTAAAACGACGCGTTTCGGCGACGTGAATTGTGTTGTGTTCATCTTCTTCAAATTGGAATATATATATATATCTATATATATATATATATATATATATATATATGTGTGTGTGTGTGTGTGTTTTATAGATAAGATATAGTTTTAAGGTATGCTATATTCATGGGTTAAAATGCTCAATATCACGGATAGGGTGTAGGTAACTACAAAAGTGGACACTGAAGTCAACACCCAGCAGTGACAGTTTGATCCATGCTAAACGTGATTGCGTTGAGCTAGAAACAGACTGTCGCCTTTGTTATCATGGGTAATACTTTTTTTTTCTGATTGGCTCTTCGATTAACAATTACATGCCATTATCCATTACACGACATCCAAGCTTACACCAACTTGTATTCCCATGCGGTCACCCATCTAGGCACTGAAGTTGCTTAACTTCAACGTGATGTGGCCATAAACCTCCATAAAAACATGTTTATTATGAGAATCTCTATCGGTAAAGACACGTTTCATCTCCAGTTACAATTTGTGTCAGAAAGCATTCAGAATTCTGTTCCCATTTATTTCAATCTATTCATATTCATGGGTAAAATGTCTTAGGTACATAGTTTCCAAAAACGATGAATAATGACTGATATGAAATCAAATCCAACGAATTATCTAAAAATTGGAATTGTGAAAATCAAATAGATGTTGATAATCTTTGTTTTTTCGTTTCGCTAATGACTTTCCATTTTCGAAAATACTCTGATCTTGAAGATAAACCTCACTGAAAACAAAGGTTAACTGAATGTGCGATAGGGCCATTCAAAACAAAATCAAACTGGCCAGCAAGAAACATTATTGTAACAATTTTCTATGATGTTGATTATAATATATATTATAATATTTCTATAACATTTTAAAGGGTTAAAAAGAATAATAACAAAAAGGATAGTATTACAAAAGTGTCCCAAAATGGAAAGAACATGAAATTCGAAGAGAAAATAATGACATAATCCAAATATTAAGAAAGAAAAACCTAACCATTCGGGAACGAGGGATGACAACTACTCAAGTTGAGAAAACTATTTTTTTCGAAAAGTTATTTTAAGAGAAAAATTTTATGAATTTAAATCGAAAGCAGTACTGGCTACTCGGTTAATGAACGCCGAATGTTTCTCTACCTCGAGTGGCTCTTGGATCGTGTATAGGGTGAACACTAGTAATATAATTTCCAATTTCAGGCTATTTACTCTTGCGTTTGAAGATTTTCTATGCCCGGAGTATTGTAATAAAAAAGCAACAGTATGATAGGACAAAACTTGTAATAATATAAGAATACTTCGTTTTATTGTAAACATATATAATTTGATATTATATTAATTTGATATTATACGATATTAAAATTTACTTATTGCTTCTGCATTTAAGAACACGTTTCCTAGAAACACAATTATGTATTATTGCTAAAATGCCTAGCTTAAGAAATATCTATTTTTTTTCTTTTTTTCTTTATAGCAGACATAAACTCTTATACACAAAGACATACACACGGGTTCTTCGAAATTAATAACCAATGCTTCCCATATAAATATATACTTTTCCCACTCGATTTCCATGTCTCACACGCTTTCATTTAATTGGATATTAAGTACGAATATATGAAAGAATAAATATTAAATGGGATGAGTTTTTTTATTTCATTCTCAACAAATGATGTTTAGCGTGGGATAAGTCAAAAGGATTACGCTTTTCTGGAAAGGGCGTGTCTTGATTTTCTCGTTGTGTCTGTTATCCATCGATTTTCATCGGTTCTCATTCTAGCCGGCTTCATGGAGTGTCTAGCTTTATTCATTCGATGGAGGATCTTATCGTCATTTTGGTAATTGAGGATAGTCCTTGCAAGGGAGGGAACTAGGGAACTTACTTTTATCGTTATGTGCAATGTTCTGTTTTGTTTTCAGTGCGGACCTCCTCTCTCTCTCTCTCTCTCTCTCTATATATATATATATATATATATATATATATATATATATATATATATATATTGTGTGATTTGCAATACTTTTCATACATTACAGAGATCTATGTGTCGTGCCTCTTCAGGACGTTGGTGATCATGGCTCTCCACAATTTCCATTGCAGAGATACTGCCGGAAACCGGTATTTTGATCCCAAGCAGAGAAGACGATCATTTCGTAAATATTATCGTCATTATTGATGACTACCATGTCCATTTATATCGAAAATATATTTAAATGTGTGTATATAAAATAAATCCACACGCGCACACACACACACACACGTGTGTGTGTGTGTGCGCGCGCGCGTGAATAAGGGTATATATAAGCAGCAAGTATTCATTCAAACAAGTTTGATTAAAAAGAATCGACAGAGTCTGTTTAATTTTTTATTGTATTTTTCCAGTGCTGAGTATTGTGCTCGAAATGTTTCACGCTTAAACGCAATCTTCAGGCCATGTGTGTTGTATTTTGACTCGACTCTTTATATATGCTGGTCAATAATGCATTATGGGTAGAAGGTCTATTGTCCAACGTTAATTGGGTGGGCGGTAATGGTTATGTTTCAAATCATTCTAAAGGCTATTGAGTTAGGAATAATTGTCGACCCAAATACACTTATTTGTGGCTATTTTGTAGTTGTTGTTTGTTACCGTTTTACTCATTTATTATTGCTTATTTCTTCTTGATCATTATTATGATTATTATCATTATTATGACATTTAATTGAATTTATGTGAACATTCGTAGTTTGTTAATTTCTGTATCATTTATTTATATTTTTGTCTATTTTATTTGACTTATTTATTTTTATTTATTTATTATTTATTTTTTCGTGTTAGTCTTTAGTTTTCGATTTTAGTTTTTGTGTCTTTATTTTAAGATGAGTTATAATCATTTATTTGGTGGTTTGTGATGATCTGGGAATACAATGGGAGTTATTTTCTCTTCCATACAAAGTTTACAGGTTTTGGATTTATTGTTGTAGGCTGATGCTGTTCAAAAGGTAAGAAATAAACGTTCCAAGAACTGCCATTTTGTAGAACAAACTCCTGTTTGATTGCTTCTCTGAACATCTTGTCCTCTAAAGGTCAAGGGTCAATGATCATCTTTCCTCCCTGTTGTGAAAATTCTCATTTCCTAACATATCCACTTCCATTCATATCCACCTCATTCAACTTTGCCATTTTAACTCTAATTTTCTCTTTCAAGTGATTCTCGAGCTTTATATGTGTTTGTTAAGCTACGGCAATCCATATGAAAAATGAATTCGACGATCATTGTTCGTATTGCAACTAATCTTATTTACTGTCACATTACACTAATGCTCTTAGAAAAGGCAGGAATATTTGAGCTCTCCCGATATCGTCAGAAAAATGTTACATCCCTAAGAGTTGATAAGACAGTTTATGACAAACCACAGTTCCATAATTAGCTTTATATGTACAAAAGCAACAGAAACAAAAATGGTAGAATTCTCAAACGTTTTATTTGTAACAAATCTTAATTGGTAGACATTTTGTAAGAAAATTGAATTTGCATTAACCGAAAGAAAATGGCAAAATTTGCATTAACCGAAAGAAAATGGCAAAATTTGCATTAACCGAAAGAAAATGGCAAAATATAACTAATTCATTCCGTCTTTAATCAATTTATATGATGAATGAATCAATAGTGTTGTAAGCGCACATTTTAATGTTTGTATGATTTTTTTTTTTAAATCAGAAAAATTGTTTTGGTGGACAGGCGGATAATCACGGATATTCGCTAAGTTTGAGCCGCAAATCACCACATTCTAGGCTCAAAGTGATTCTTTGTTTACACTTGGCTAAAGATAAATTCGACAAGATACGAACTTGGAAAAACTAAAAACAATGGGAACAACACATGAACTCAACCTGGGATATTTTGCTACAGTTTATTTTTTTCTTTCAGCCCGTTAAGTGTAAATATAGTCAATCGCTTCAAGATCAAAATTCATCTCAATAAATTCTTCTTTAAGACACCTTGTCTAAATATGAACTTTCCATTTTAACATCAAATGAAGAACTAATCCATTCAAGAGTGTCCATGTTTACCACATCTTTGAATAGCGCTTTAAAGGCTTCTTGCAAATTCTCGAAAAATGTGACAGTGAAATTCAAAGGTGCAATGAATTAGCGAAAGATGTCTTCCAAAAGCCAAGCCAAGTATTAAGAAATAGAAAAATATCGTTAGAAACAAAGAAAAGAGCATTGAACTGTCATGTAATAATATGGCAGCGAATACTAGAAGATGTCCTCACTGATGAAGTAGAAACTTTAGGCAAGAGAAATGTGGATCTACAGAAATATGTTGAGAATACAATGGATGGCACATTCGAGTAACGAGAAAGTTGAAGGGAAAATGGAAAAAAAAAACACTTCTATTTAGAATCAAAAAGAGACAGCTGAAGTTTCTAGAAGATAAAATGAGAAAAGAGAACTTGGGGAGTTTGACACTCACAGGACACAGTGAAGGCAAACAGAGAGTGAGGGAGGAAAACAGAGAGTAACCTACGTAACGAAGCTCATGTAAATAGATGTCAAAACAGGAACTAGGAAGGATAATGAAAAGATAAACCTTACAAAGAATAGAAAGGATAGGAAGTTGTGGAGAGCCATTATTACTGAAGGACCACGACACAAAGAAGAAGAAGGTTTGTATAGATGAAGAAATCATTATCATAAAAATTTTGTAAAATACTAAATGCTGCGTCAGCCTAAATCATCACCCTGTAGACCCCTAAAATGTTATTCACCTTTGTTAAAATAGAGGTCTATATGACCCCTATTTTAAGAAGACCTGATTTATGGTAGACACTGAAACAAACACATGTATACAGACTTATCAAACTGGCTCAATAGGTGGAAGAATAACGATGAACTGACATACATACATACATTGTGGCTGTTGACTCACAAAGCGAGTATGACCATCACTGACATGCCCAGCCCTTCACTTAAATTCTTCCACCACAACACTGCATTCATCGGTTGTGTGAACGACAGTTGCTCATAAAGCAACATTGATCTGCATTTGCCACCTATGACTTTACATCTACCCAGAGGCCGCCAAATGTGTAGGTCAGCAGTTACGTACTTCCAGCCTGTCAGAACTGTACATGTCGCTGCATCGCCATCGGAGTTAGATTGAAAGAGAAGAAAAAAAACTACAAGCTAGCAAGTTGTCAGTAATGCCCGTGCGGGTTTTAAGGTCGGGTGTAGCTTGCAAAGTACTGCATCGACCCTCACCACAAAACCACATTGTCCACAGACAAGCAGTTGGAAGATATCTAGTGTGGTTATGAGGCAGGTTTTGTGTCAGAAAGCATTCAGGATTCTGTTCCCATTTATTTCAATCTATTCAAGGAGAATGCCAAAAAGGCTTAGGAGTTCTCACCCCCCAGTAGGCTAACCGAGCGTCTGGATATCAGCCAAAATATTTCTGTGGCCTCGAGCAGAGATTGCTAGATGGCTGTTGACCTCTCAAAGAGGTTAATTTGCACTTTGAAAGTCTTGCTTTTGTCCTGCAGGATTTCTAGCCACACACAACAGGTTTACATGATACCAGTAGCATCCCATCAGGATGACATGACATACATACATACATACCTTCATACATACATACATACATACATACACACGGAGATAAATAGATAGATAGATAGATATGTATGTATGAACTTAGATGTGTATGGGCTTCGATGTCGGTGGAAAGGCAAATAAATTTAAAATATTATGCCAAAACTACCTTGTGTAAATAATATAATTTTATTATTGTGTAAAATGTTATTTTAATTCGAAATGACGTGAGCTTACGGCTATATCAGTCTGAAACATCCGTTCTTGCAAGATCACCAATGTTAAGCAAGGTGAATACCAGGTGCTGTAAGCTTGGATATGCGAATAGTACAATGGATAACAGCTCGAAATCGGAAATCGGATTTACAATTCCAGTCGTGTTCGTTATAATTACTTACGCGTGAAAGGTATGAATCCACCTCTTCTCCCTCCAGCTATGGATTAATTAGTAAGAATTGTAACGGTAAATCACCATTATTGACAAAGCATTCTTACATTAAAAAAAATTCTGGCTTTAAATAACTTACATAAGCCCTAAAAAACATATCAATCAATTGAAACGATGTTAAAGTCTTCTCGGAAATAGAGATAGAGAGAAAGAGAGATTTAAAATAATAAAAAAAGGACTGAGAGAAGGAAGGCATAGAAGACAATAAGAGTAACAGATACAGAGAGGGAGGGAGAGAGAGAGTGAGAGAGAGACTGAATGATGGGTATATAAACTGGGATAGTGAGAGGTGTGATAAAAATAGGAGTAACAGAGAGAGGTGGATAAAGTGAGTAGAATTAGAGAGAATGGACGATAGAAAAAATAGAATATATATAGAGAGATTTAAAAATAGGTGATTATAAGTGAGGGGAAAACATGGATAGAGTGAAAGTTGAAAAAAGATGATGTAAGACATGAATTAGAGGGAAGGAGATGGAGAGAGAATTGGAAATTAAAGAAAGCTAGAAAAATATATACAAGTTTCTCATGATGTCACCTGCTTAAAATTGTTGCATATTTAACCCCAGAGGTCGATGTGAGAAGGCTATCTATCTATCTATCTATCTATCTATCTATCTATCTATCTATCTATCAATCTATATATCTTTCTCTCTATGTTAATTATCTATCTATATATCTATCTTTTTCTCTCTCAGTTTATATCTATCTATATATCTATCTATTTGTTTATATCAATCTATATATCTATCTATATATATTTATCTCTATGTTAATTATCTATCTATCTATCTATCTATTTGTTTATATCAATCTATATATCTATCTATATATATTTATCTCTATGTTAATTATCTATCTATCTATCTATCTATCTATCTATCTATCTATCTATCTATCTATCTATCTATATTTTCATATCTGTCTGTGTCAGTCTATCTATCCATCACTGTCTATTCATATTTATCTATCTATCTAAGTTCATATCTGTCTGTGTCAGTCTATATATCCCTCTCTGTCTATTCATATCTATCTATCTATCTATCTATCTATCTGTCTGTCTGTCTGTCTGTCTGTTTTATATTTCTATTGTTATCTATCCACCTATCTGTCGATCGATCATCGAGCAAATAGTACAACTGTTATCGGCTCAGAAATCCGAATCTTTGATCCGAGTTCAACTTTTCTCTGCGTCTGTTGTGTTGACTTCGCTATGACTGTCTTTGAGAAAGGCATGAATCTTTCTCTTCCCCATCGAAACTAAGCATAAAATAGTTGGGTATACTGAGCTAGGTGACCTTGCGTGGCAACCAATCTAAGAGTCTATCTATATATATATATTTCTTTTACACTCTCTCTGTTTCTCCTGTTTTCTCATCACCTACTCTATTTTCCCATCTATCTATGTTTGTCCAATTTCTTTGTTTTTTGACTTTCACTCACTCTTTTTCCCTTTCAAATTTTCTCACTTTTTCTCTCATTTTTCTCATCACTCACTCTATTTTCTCCTCTCTCTGTGTCTAACTCTGTTTTTTCAATTATTTGCTCGCTTCTCATTTGGCTAAACTATTTTTATATCTGTCATTTTCTACATATGAATGACAAACATATATAAAATAAATAACAATCAACAAAGGATTATTAAATTAAGAATGAAATAAAACATAAGATGAGATATAGGATTATTTTAGGACAACGTCCTTCCTTACCTTTAAAGACAATAAGACAAACGGAGGAGAGAGCCAAGAAGAAAATGGAAAAAAAAAAGAGGGAAGATTGAATTGGAAGAAGATATGAGAAAGAGAAGGGGAAAAAGAAAGACAATAAAACGTGAACAGAAAGAGGAATCACAGTGGCTTGGAAAAGGAATAAGCAGATGAAAATCGTTGAGAAACCGGTGGTTGGGGGGGGGGCATGTTGATGCTGAATGAAAAAGGAAGCAAAACAAAACAAACGTGTGAGAAGGAGGAACATAAAAGGAAAGCGATAATAATGATAATGATAATAATAATAATAATAATAATAATAATAAGAAGAAGAAGAAGAAGAAGAAGTATGATTTCTGAAGGAAAAAAGAAAGAAAAAATTTAAATGAGCGAAAATCGAAAGCTGCCATAAAAGAAAAAACAAACCACGCAAAACTCAGTTCCCATACACACGCCTAAAGAAATATAAACAAAGAATGAGAGAGATTAATTAC